>JAJMFO010000002.1:238959-319581 GCA_030574715.1 Xingzhongia strasburgensis
ACTCCCACTGTCCTCCAGTCTCACGGGCCTGCCACTGAAATGTCTCTTCATTGAACCACTAAAACCTCTTCTTCTTCAATAGTAATTTTATAAACAAAACACTTTAATGCAAAACTAAACATACCACCGGAATTGAATTGCAAAATTCCGACATGCGTGCCCTGAACAATCCCCAGGTGTAGGAAATCTTGTAAATTGGCTGTCTCTTATAGTTATAGTCTAATAGTCTATGCTACCAAGAAAATATACACAAAGGTGTGGACACTGCCAACACTTGATCTTGATACCGAGGTCAGTCTGGATAGAGAATTACCCCTTATTCTATATGAAGACAGACTCGTACTTCTACAAACATCATCCCAGATCATAAACGTATACATAAATAAAGTAGACCCCACTAGGCAGTATTCAGTATATAAAAAATATCAGTAGCCGAATGTATGGTTACCGGCAATCCAAGTGTTAACCATGGCTAAAGCATGTTCTGGTTGGTCATATGGAACCATATGTCCAGCATCATACACTCTCAAAAAGGTCAATCCTCCGAAACTCTTCACTTCACCGGCTGGTTCACCATTGACATCCCATGGTTTCAACACTTCATCTCTATAAGAATCAGCCAAGATCCAATCCAAATCCTCGGTCCAACCATGGTTACCCAACCAATTACAAATGAAATCCTTGTCACCGGCATAAATCAACACAGGATACCCCTTATCCAACAATTCTGCAACAAATCCTTGAAATGGTTTAGATTCATCACCTGTAATGGCAAATTGTGCTGCGACGGAATCATCACAACCGACATATTTCTCAACTTCAGATCCTAAAGCTTCTCTAACATAATCGAGATTCAGATATTCCTGAACGTAATCCAATCCTTTGTAACACAATGCTTCACCTCCATCACATGGACCTCTAATATCATAAACGTTCAACCCAGTTTTTTCAAATGGACCCAATGTTTTTGTTGCACAATAAATACTAGCAGGAACACATGCAAATGCATTCTGAGTTTTATAACAAGCTTTAACCAACAGTTCACATTTAGGATAATCACGTTCCATTTGTTCACATGCTTCTTCGGACAAAACAGGTTTATAACCACCTTTACCACAAGCCATTGGTTGATAATACTTGTCTTGGACAAGAGAATCTGTGATACCATTACCAATCAAGACAGAGGTCAATTCGAATGAACGATCAGCATGATTGATGATTTCAGAGGCAATAGCTGGGATATAATGACCTGCATAAGATTCACCAGAGACATGGAAATCATTTGAAAGGAATTGTGGGAATTTTTGGAAAAACAATTCTAAAAAGATGAAAACATCCTTTGCAGCTGCATAACTTGAAGAAATTTTAGATTCTCCATAAGAATAACCAACACCAATTGGTTGTTCCAAGAAAATCACAGAAGCATTAGAATTCCATGAATATGGGTTATAAACCGGTTCCAAATCAGGAGATATAGAAGAAGGCCCTAATTCAAAGAATAATCCAGTCATAGAGGAACAACCTGGACCACCGTTTAACCATAAGATAACAGGATCATTAGCAGGGTCATTTCTTGATTCAAAGAAATAATAAAAGAAATGATCATCCAAATGGTCTAAATAACCCGAATATTGTTCCACGGTATCAATCCCCAAGATTGAAGGATTTGATTTAGCAGTACGAAGTGTATAATCTTCAAATTTTGGTGATGATAAATGATGGAATTTTGATTCATCTTTAAACACATCTTGAATTTTATTCCTTGGAGTGAATTGTTTCTTACGGAAGGCATCAATATGATGATACAATTCGTTCACAGAATGAGTTTGAATCAATTGATGCCAAGTTTCCATAATCTCAGGGGTTGACAACATGGAATCTTTTAAATCATGGAAAGATCCTCCTGCATACTCAATCAATGCAGACAAGTCGTTCAAGGGGGATTGTGCATTCAAAGAGGCACCCAATGCCTGTGAGGCTAAGAGCAGATAGTGTAGTTTCATTAAGTTGATTAGCTAGCAATTTCTGTGCTTTGATTTGACAAAACTTGCTTATCAAAGGAGACAGAAAAACGCTTCATAAAAAATCTCCCTTCTTATCAGTTTTGATAAATGAAAAAAATGGTGTTCGGGTTAGTTATTTTTTTTTTTTTCTTTTTTCTTTTTCAAATTGTTTTCTTCAACCCCTGAATCTGAGATCTGTTCTTCAATCTTCTAAAACAGCTCAAAACTTCTCAAAATGATGGAAACAACTCAAATTGTAGCAGAAAAGGCTTGAGCTGTTTATTGTACAGGGGGAGAGATTCCACTGTAAGGATCTCAAGTATAAATAAATGGGCTGCCCCCCCTGAGATCTGAAACTATCTTAATCTTCTCTTCATACTTTATCAGAAAGAATTTTTTACTGCTAAAGTTATAAATTATCAAACAAACAAACAAACAAACAAACAATGCCTAGACAACAACTTTGCGCTCAATGGTTCTTAGAGGACTGGTTCAACAAGTTCAACTATGATGACATGATTCCTGATGTCTTGGATCAAACGATTGAAGAATCTATTGCGAATCCAATAAAGGAGGTTTTACCAATTTTTAAAGAAAAACCTTTTGTTTTATCATATGATACTTGGTATAAAGTTGAAAGTTGGATGATGGAAACAGCCAATGCTGGGGAAATGGAATATCCAAATGATCCAAAGATCATTGATCCTGAAACTATTCCATTACCTGAAGAATTAAAAGATTCTGAATTTCATCCAGATTTTAAACCTGAATTGATTTCTTTACCTCAAGAAGAGGTAAACACTGAATTTCATCCAGATTTCAAACCAGAATTGTTCCCATTACCTTCTATTGATGAACAAGAGTTGATGGATCTTTGGGAACCAGTTCCAGTCTCAGAACTGATCATTGAGACTCCTCCTTCTCTTATTTCAGACAATGAGGATGATGAATCCTGTGATGAAGATGAAGTTATTACTTTAGTCGTTGATAATCAATCTACTATTAAAAGTTTCGTCAATGTTTCTTCTTTATCTTCTATTGATGATTCTATTTCTATTTCCACTATGTCTATACAAGAATCTGAAAAGTCCAAAATTTCTTCCATTTCCCAAAAAACTGGAATAAGTGCAAGGGCCAAGAAGTTTATTAGAAGTATAAAGAAGGCTATTTTGGCTTAAAGCCGTTCGCCTTTGTTACTATGACTTTATTTATTGTGTTTATGATTTAATTTATGCTTATGACGTTTTTCATGGTAATAATTAAGATGATGATGATATCTTTTTGTGTCATGTAGTACAAAACCATTATGAAATAAAATTTGTAGAACTACTAGTCTGAGTTTTGAAAGAAGATAACGAGAGCTTCTATTTACGATATACTGAATTATCTCTTCTAATCAAGTCATTTTAAAAACTCTTTGTACATCAAGATGAAGATTCCAAATCTATCCCTTATTGCCTATTTAGCAGCCTTATCCTTGGCTAAAGAATCCAACTATCTTATCCAGATCAAGAAGGGCAGTGACAATTCTCAAGGAGGGAAAGCACTTATTAAAGATGGTAATTTAGAATTACCAGGTATTTCTAGTAAGATTGGTATTTTAGGTATGATTCAAATTGGTGGGTTTCAATGTTATATGTCACATTTAGATGAATCAGAAGCAGATTTGATCAAAACGAATGAGGCAGTTGAAAGCATTGAAGAAGATATTCAGATCAAGATGTTTGAAACAAATGATTCCGAATTTGACTTCAAGGTTCAATTACCAGCTCCAGCTCATTTGGCAAGAGTTTCATCAAGAGAGCCAATTTATAACAAGACTCCACCTTTTGAGTATCTCTATGATGAGACTGGTAAAGGAGTCACTGCCTATGTGATTGATACTGGGGTTTGGATTGAACATCCAGAGTTTGAAGGGAGAGCACAGTTTGGTGCTAATTTTGTTGCTACAGAAGGTCCAGGTGATAATCAAGGTCATGGTACACATGTTGCTGGGCTTGTTGGGTCCAAGACGTTTGGAGTGGCTAAAAAAGTTGATATTGTTGATGTTAAAGTGTTGGATTATCAAGGGTCTGGGATGTTGTCTTCGATTTTAAGGGGTATTGAATGGGCAGTTAATGATCGATATCAGAAAAATGTCCCCGGAGTGATCAACATGTCTTTGGGAGCTCCTTATGATGGGATGTTGAATGAGGCCACCAATGCAGCTTTTGATATGGGGATGGTTGTTGTTGTTGCAGCAGGGAATTCCAATACAAGAACCTCCTTTTTCAGTCCAGCTAGTGCCCCTGGTGCCATTGCTGTGGGAGCTCTTGATGATAGAACTGATACTATAGCCATTTTCTCTAATTATGGAAGCAAAGTTGCAGTTTTTGCACCTGGTGTTAATGTTTTAAGTTTAAGTAATACTAATGTTGATAATCCAGTCAAGATGAGTGGGACTTCGATGGCTTCACCTATTGTAGCTGGTGTTGCAGCTTTATGGTTGGAGAAGAAGGGGATTTCTTACAAGGATGTTAAAGACAAGTTGATTGCTACTAGTTCCAAGGGAGTTCTTGAGAAATCTATTCAGAGTTCATGGAAATATAGAACAAGTACGAATGATCGTGTTGTTTATATGGGACCAAAGCTCTACGACACGTATGTTCCATCCAGCAGTCCATTCCAACAGGATCTTTCGTTGCTCTCTGTGTTGGACGAGTTGACCGATGTGAAGATTCCTAAAGATTGGAGTGTTGATGAATGAATATGAATATTTTATATAGGCTATGAATTATATACAGATGGTTGGAGCACTTTGTAGATATTTATTTGTTATTTATTATTTATTTGTTTATTATTTGTTTATTATTTGTTTATTTGTTTATCAACCACAACAACAATAATAACAACCATGAACCGTCTGTTTGGGTCCAAATCCAACACACCCAAGCCCACGCTGGACAGCGCCATCAAGAACACCGACGAGAGAATTGCCTCTTTGGACATCAAGCTCACCAAGATCAATGCCGAATTGTCAGCCTATCAACAACGTCTTTCCAAGATGCGTGATGGGCCAGGGAAGCAATCGTTGAAGCAGCGTGCGATGTCCTTGTTGAAGCAGCGTAAACAGATTGAGGCACAGAAGGACCAGTTGGAGCAGCACGTATGGGGGATGACGAATGCACAAATGACGACTGATAATTTAAAGAGCACATTAGCCACTGTTGATGCTATGAAAGAGGCCAAGAAGGAGATGACGAGAGTGTATGGGAAAGTGGATTTAGATAAGATTGAAGATTTACAGGATGATATGTTGGATCTTGTTGAAAAGGGGAAAGAATTACAAGAGGTTTTAGCTTCAGGGTATGATGTTCCTGATGGTGTAAGTGATGATGAATTGGATGCAGAATTAGAGGCTTTAGCTATGGATATGGAGGATGAAGGTTTTGCAATGGAAGGAGGAGAAGTGAATGATGTTCCTAGTTATTTGAATGATGTGCCCAAGTTTGTTGATGAGCCTGTTGATGAAGGGAAACAAAAAGAGGTTGCTTTATGATATAAATTTAACTAATATATGAATTAAATCATCAACTAATATATGAATTAATATTTTCTATGAATATATAATTTATACATCAAATCCATTTGGAACACCTTTAGCATGATAATCAGGTATATACATTCCTTGACACCATTTCCATTTCCCAATTTGAATATCTTTAATAAATTTATAACTTTCAACATCAGAATATGGCAAACCAGTTTTTGGATCAAAATACATTACAGGTTTCCCCGATATTAAACAGTTTTTTTTAGAACCATTTGATAAATAAAGACCCATTGGAGCTTGTGTTTTTAATACAACATTTGTTGATTCAATTTGTTCAACTTTATGAATTTCAGTAGTAATTTTATCAAATTGACCAAATTTGGGGAATTGATTTAAAATTGAGAAATCTGGTGATTTAATTGTATTATTGAAATCAGAATTGATATTATTATTATTATTATTATTATCATCATGACGGATTCGTACTATTGGTTCCACTTCTAACGAGTGACGAATTGATGATGGATTTGATTGAGAACCAAACATTATTGATTTAATTTGTTGTGAATTATAATGATTTGTGAATGAAATGATGTTTATACCAACTTTTTGTTGTGGACCTTGATATTTGATTTCATTTTTTTCTTTATCATTATTTTCTTTATCATTATCTTCATTCTTCTTATCACTCTTCTCTTCATTATTATTTTCTTCATCAATATCCTTCATTTCAACATCTAAATCATTCTTCACCTCTTTATCAATATTTTCATCAATTTTATCATCCTTTCTCACATCATTTATAATCTTGGTTTTTTCTTCTTCATTATCATTAAACTCTTGTTCAGTAATAAAAGTAATACTATCCACTGTATCTTCTCTTTCTTTATCTTCATCTTTATTCTCTTTATCTTCATCATTTCTTTCTTCATCTTTATTCTCTTTATTCTCTTCATCTTTAATATCATTGATATCATCCTTTTCTTCTTTATTATCATCTTTCTCTTGATCTTTAATTAACTCCACAATAGGCATTGGAGATTGTCCCAAAAATTCCAAATCACTATCATTATTATTATTATCAATAACATAATTTTTATCAGGATTATTTAATAAATCCCATCGTTCTTTTAATTCCAATTCCTTTTTTTTAATTTCTTCTTCTTGAATTTTTTGTAAAGCACTTTTACGACCTCTTTTATCCTTTTTCTTTAAAAAATTTCTTGTTAATAAAAATTTTTCTAAATCACGTTCTTCTTCAATTGTAACATATTTAATACAACTCTTGATACTCATAACATTTGTTAATTTGATTTTTTTATTCATCATCAATTCACGTTTTTTTTTGGCCTTGTCAAATTCTTGTTCTTTATATTTGTTTAAAGTACTTGTATTGTATTTTTCAGTTTCTAAAGCTTGAATTAATTTTTCCTCTTGAGTTAATTCCTTGTATTCAATCCTGGTTATTGGTTTAAGAGTTGATCTTCTTTCTTCTTCAATTTTTAATTTTTCAACAAGATTTAATTTATTTCGAACTGCTGTTTTTCTTGAACTTTGACGACGAGAATTTGAAAGTAAAGTATCAGCTTTAGGTGGTGTATGGGATGATGATGGTTTTTTCTGTTTGTATTGTGTTCGTTGTTTAATCAATGGGATTTGATGTTTATTCTTCTTCTTTTTTTCTTGTTGTTGTAGTTCTTGTTCTCCAGCATCACTGTTGTCTGAAGAGAGTGAATCATCAGAGTCACTGAACATTTCGTCATTATTATTATTATTATCTTCTTCATCATCATCATTATCACCATCATCACCATCATTATCACCATCATCACCATCATCATCATCATCACCTTCTTTATTATCATAGTTATCATAGTTATACTCCTCATCTTCATCATCCTCAACAAACAACAAATCAACATCTTCTTGGTCTGTGGTGGCTATTTGCTCTGTAGAGATGAGTTGTTTCAAACGGGACCCAGCATTGTGTCTTCTTTTCCTTGTGTTTACTAGTAAATCGGACATCTTATATTCTTTGTTTATAAAGACAAGTTGTTAAAAGAGAAGAAATATCGCGATATAAATAAAATATAAATAAAATAAATAAAATAAAATAATATAAATAAAATAAATAAAATAAATATAAATAACAATCATCAATTAAATCAATTATCAACTAATAAAATAAATCAATAAATCAATTATAAATTAAACAATAAATAAATCAATCAATTATCAACTAATAAATCAATAAATATATTATGCTCAAACACACTTTATCAACAACAAGACTTTCAAGAAGACTCTCTACATCCTCTTCTCAACAAGAACTAACACATTTCAACAAACTAGCACAGACATGGTGGGATATCAATGGTTCACAAAGAATCCTTCACAAGATGAATTTATTAAGAATGGATTTCATCACGGAAACAATAAGACAAGATATTCCAATACATACAGATATTTATACACCTGGTTATTCTCTAGATTTACTTTCTAAACAAGTATCAAAACAGATTATTCATGAACAAGAGTTGTATAGAGATCAAGTGTTACAACAAGAACAACGTCAATTGAAAGCATTGGATATTGGTTGTGGAGGTGGTATTCTAACAGAATCATTGGCTAGATTACCATATATCAAGAGTGTAAAGGGAATAGATTTATCTCCTGGTGTATTAGAGGCTGCTAATAATCATAAACAATTGGATGTATTGATTAAAGATAAAATTGATTATAATTTAGAATCAGTGGATCAAACACAAGATAAAGGTTGTTATGACATTGTCACAATGATGGAGATGCTTGAACATGTTGATTATCCAGCACAGGTGTTGTTGAGTGCAATGGAGAAGGTGAAGATTGGTGGATGGTTGTTTTTGAGTACGATTAATAGAGATTTAGTTTCTTATTTCACTACAATCTTTGTTGCTGAGCATTTATTAAATATAGTGCCAGTGGGGACTCATTCTTATGAGAAATATATCAAGAGTACAGAATTAGTGGATTGGATTCATAAAAGACGTGGTTATAAAGTTGAGAGTGTGAAAGGGTGTATGTATATTCCATTGAAAGGATGGGTCTTTTGTGGTGATGGGAGTATGGGGAATTATATGGTTGCTGTTAAACGTGAACGAACTTGAACGAGCGTAGCGAGTGAAAGTGAGTGAAAGTGAGTGAAAGATGTAAATATAAATATAGATATAATAAATATAATAAATAAATAAATAACAATAAATATAAATATAGCTCATCGCATGCTGCGCCAACCACTTAAATTTTATAAAGAATAAATAAATAAAGAATAAATAAATATAAACATAAATATAAATAAATAAAGAAAGAATAAATAAAGAACAGATAAATAAAGAATAAATAAATAATGAACAACACACCCCTCAAACCATCATCCAACTGGCTGAAACTACAAAAAAAGACTAAAATCCACAAGAAACCAAACAAAAATTTAAAATCAAAATCAACATCATCATCAACAAAATCAATACTGGATAAAATCACATCTGATTTGGATAAAAAGAAACCCGCAAAAGATACTCAACAACTACAACAATGGGCAGAAGATAATGACATCCCTTTAAATGATTTAAACCAGGCATACAACCTTCAAACTAATAATAATAATAATATATCACAACATCAAAAATCTATAGGGAAATATCTTGCTATTGATTGTGAATTTGTTGGTGTTGGTCCAAATGGTTCAGAATCAGCTCTTGCACGTGTTTCTATTGTGAATTTCCATTGTCATACAATCTATGATAAATATGTTCAACCAAATGAAAAAATTACAGATTGGAGAACTTGGGTTTCTGGTATAACACCAAATCATATGATTAAGGCTATTGATTTTAAAATTGCTCAAAAGGAAGTTTATCAATTGATTAAAGATAAAATCCTTATAGGACATGCTATAGATCATGATTTAGATGCTTTGATGTTGAGTCATCCAAAATCAATGATTAGAGATACTTCAAGACATTTACCTTTTAAAAAATTATCAAAGGGAAAGACTCCAGCTTTGAAAAAATTATCCAAGGAATTATTACATTGGAATATTCAAGGTGATCAACATTCTTCGGTGGAAGATGCAAAAGCTACAATGATGTTGTATAAATTAGACAAGAAGGAATTTGAAAAATTACATCAAAAATATAGACATAGAGATTGATATATATATTAAATATATTTTAATAACTAAATTAGGATTAATTAATTGAATTCATCTTAAAAATATCCATCAATGTATGCAATTTATTAATAATCTCTTTACATTCCAAAGAATTTAAAGCTTCAAAATCATACCGTTTAGCAACACCACCTGTTTTCATTACAATAATTTTAAAATTTGTTGAAACCCTTTTACTTATTTTACAATTAATAATTTGACTTATATGGAAAGTTGTTGTTTTAAAGTTTGTTGTATCATACCAAATTTTATCATCCTCCTTGGGCATAATATAAACATATTCTCCATCAATTGCTAATGTACGTTCATGACGATTTATAAATGACATTGGTAATCTTCTCCAAACTATGAATTTTTGATATTCCGTAGTCACAGTGGTTGGAATCATTCTATTATTATTATTTGAAATCATGTTATTATTCTTCTTCTTTATTGATAGTTTGGATGTGTTTCTTGATCTGAATGATGATGACATTAATGAATGTCTTGTAGATTTTATATTCTTAATTTGATCATCTTCTTCATCATCTTCATTATCCATAGCATTCTTCATCACCAAGGTTTGTGGAGTTAAATTGGAATTAATCGTTGGTAAAGCATCATCCAATGGGTTCCTTTTCGTTAATTTCAACATTCTAGCTTGTCTCTTTGTCATAATCTCTAATTTATAATTCCCATCTAATGAACTAACAATTTCATCAACATCTAAAATCAAATCTTCATCATAAATCTTTAATACATAATCATTAGCATCAATTTGTCTTTTGGAACAATATTTCATCAAAATTTCATTCAATTTATCACTAACTAATACTTTAATATTCTCATTACAACAATCAGTCCCATATTCCCAAACTTGTACTTCAACCAATTTAGAATCTTTAATATCATTATCAATCCTATCAGGTATAATACTTGTATAATAACAACTTTGATTATTCTTAATTGGAGAGTTTTTATTATCATCATTAATATTCACTGGATTTGGTGTCTTTATTTCATTCTCTTTGAATTCTGATTCTGAAACAGTCAGTAATGCCACTTCTGCAGCTCCATACGATCCAATATCTTTACTTCTATCCAATAATCCAAATGATCCTTCGTATACTTCTCCATCATCATCAACTAATTTAAAACACCATTTATTTGGATTTTTCAAATCATCATCATCATTATTATTAAATAAATCAGGATATTTAGTGGAAATCTCAAGTAATGTATATCCAATTGTTTCCTTCACACTCACAGATTTCCTAACATCCAATGATATCTTTTCTTCATTCGGTAACCATATAGTTAATTTCAAAACTTCTCTCTTTTCAGATACTTGATCTCCTCCAACAAATAAATAATAATCCAAGGGGTTCTTATTATCAATTTTCAATCTTTGATTAATCATACTAGTTAAATTGGATTTTTTGGGTATTGTTGAATAATCTAAAGTGGATATTTTATGAAAGGATATTTCATTATTAAAACAAGATTCATTATCAACAGATAACGTTCTTCTATGTCCTCCTGAAACTACTTCACCACTACCACCACCACCTGTTTTCTTGGGCACTGCTTGTAAAGAATCAGCTCTTTTTTTGAATTTAGGCCGTACAGAAGAAGAAGAAGAACTAGTCTTGTCAAATGATAATCTCCTATTAGATGACGGATTGTTTTTAGACGGTGTGAATGGTCTTGAACTTGGTCTTGAAAAGTTGCTAGAACTAGGATACGTTGGATCCATTATCGCAACTTCCTCATCTGAGAAATCTGAATCCAATAATAAATCATCATCATCATCATCAATATCATCATCATCATCTCTTGAAGATCCTAAATCTCCATACAAAAACTTACTATCATTGTATCGGTCAGTGTTCATAGTGTTGTTCATGTCCGTGTAGTTCTGGTCCACAAGGATCCCACTCTCGTTGTGCAGGATGTTACTGCTTCTCGTCGTATCGGTGATGATGTCTTCTTCTTCTTCTTCTTCTTCTTCTTCTCCGATGGCATCACCATCACCATCACCTTCAGTAGCACGACTCTCGTTCCCAATGCTCGTGATGTCATTGGCATCGGTACTCTCCCCTTCATCAATTCCATCCTCCACCTCATCATCATCTTCATCATCCTCATCATCACTGCTCTTTGTACTGCCAGCAGCACTGTTCTTTCTCTTTGCTGAGGTATTACTTGAGCTTTTAAACAACTTGGAGAACACGTGCTTCCCCGATGGCTGTTTCCTCAGCGTATTATTCTCATGATCACCAATCTTCAACGTTGCCAAAGATCCACGCAAAGAGTCTATAATACCATGTTTGGATTTGTCCCCATCACCATCACCACCACCACTCTGGTGCTCTTCCTCCTCCGCCTCTTGGATCGTCTCCTCCTTACGCTCCACAAGCCTCTTCACCAGCTCACTGTCTTCCAGCACATTGATTGGGATCGGTGGACTTTCTATTCTCTCCAAAAGCACTCTATGGAAAGGCCTGGATTCATACTCATTCAGTGTCGGAAACGGCCGTATGATCCGATGTGCCTGCTCATCGTCCACCGTCTGTAAATACTGTGCCCTGATGTGGTTCAAAGTATACGCCGTGCCCTGTGAAACTGACATAAAAACACCTTTTTTAAACAAATAACAAAGAATTTGGAATTAATACTCTTTATTTTAAATCTTTATGGGGTTGAAGTATATGGTGTAGAGGTGTACACAACATGTTCGCGGTCATGTGCTGAGTCATGTGATAAGAATTTTAATGAATAATTGAATAATTAGTTATATGGTTCAATATTGATGATATAAAAGTGAATAAAAGCCTGGATATGTTTATTCAGAGAGAAACTGATTTAAATAGTTTTGTGTATATTCATATCATCCCACAACCACTAACAATTCTGACTTTCCCACCACTGGCCAATGAAAACCCCCTATATAATACCCGGTCGAGAAATACCGAGAAAATTGTAGTTTGAAATGAAAAGTTACAAATAAATAGACGTTTTTATTTAATTTAATTAAAAGAGGTTTATTATTATCAACTAATACAATATGGGATCTGCATATCAAATCTTGGGAAGAACCGTACCAGCTCGTTATATCTCAATTGGTACTTTATCAGCTGCGCTGTTAGTTGCTTTACCAAATCCATTTGCATCAACTGTTTCAAATACACCAAAAATTGAAGCTTCATCACCAGAAGAAGAGAAATTTATTCAAGATTATTTGAAAAAAGCTGAACAAGTTGATAACAAAAAAGAGGAATCAAAACATTGAGAGGTTTACCGGTGGTGGTGGTTAAATGATGAGTGTATTAAAGATAAATAACATATTCAATTAGAAGGATTAAAAGTAGTTTTAAATGTAGTTTGATTAACATGCAATTCTAATATACATTCTTATTAAATTCATTCATCATCTTCTTTACGATCTTTGAACAGGGCTTCATTGGATAATGGATCAACAGCCAATACATTTTCTCTCTTTTTCAATTTCAAAGCTTCAGAAGCATCATGTCTAGCTCTAGCTTCATCAGCTTGTTGTTGTTTAACTTGAGCTCTAACGAAATTAGGACTGACATATTGCTTATTCTCATAAATCTTTGGTCCACCAAATGAACCTTCTAATATCACTATTGGTGTTAAAACAAATCTTGGTCCAATTTCCACTAATGAAATATCTCCCTCATCACGATCTTTAACATCTTCAGCTTGTTCCAAAATTTGATAGTTTCTTACCCAAATCTTGCCATCAACAATACTAAAACTCATCACATGGTCAATAAATGGTTTAATCTTTCTAGAAGATGGTGGAACTCCAAAACTATGTATAAACATCTCCTTCATCAATCTAAACTGTGCCTCATCTTCAAATGCACAGTCAAACGACAGCAAAGGTCTAGACCCTTTCAAACAATTCCCCGTGAAATTCAACTCCTCTGTGTTATGAACATTTTGAACATAAAATTTAACAGTTGGTCCATTTGGAGGCTTGGATAACCATAGATATAAATCCGTATGCTTTCTTGATTCGAAATACAAAATGTTGTTGCAGTTGTACAGCTCAGCAATCTCGTTCAGCTGGCCCAGCTGTTTCTTCGTGTCCAGCTTTGGTTCTTTTCTAGCATGTGGTAACAAAGTGTACAAGTCATTGATCAAATATCGATGTCTGTATGTGATTCCTCTTGACGAGATCAGGAGCACTCTCTGTCTGTTCACGTGCGCCTTTCTCTCGACCTCGGCCTTGGACGAGCGCCCGGAGAGCACCTTGTAGATAGCAGACATCAATATATATATATATCAACAATATATACAAAAAAAATAATATATATATAAAAGAGATAAAAGAAGTCTGAAATACTCATATAGATAAATTTTTTATTGGTGATTATGTAATATACTATAATATTACGTAATATCTCATCGCTTACCCGGCCTTTTGTCTTTTTGTTATAATGATCTCGGGAATTTCTCTGTAATTTCAACACTAGATTTGAAGAAGAGCCAACGATGTCAGCGAGGGAGGAAGAAGTGTTCAATGCATGTGAGAACGGGACGTATAAATACGCTTTGCAATTGGCATCAAAATTGATGAAAAAATCACCAAATTTGACTTATTATCAAGTGTTGTATAACTATGTTCTTTTACAAAGTGGTAAAATTGAGGAAAGTGTTTCTAATTGTTTAGAATTGATGAAGAAAACACCAAATGATATCAAATCGTTGCAATTGTTGAATAATATTTTCAATGAGACTGGACACCTGGAAGAAGGTTTCAAAATTTACGAAAATGCCGTTAAAAAATATCCATCATTTGAATTGTTGACAACTTGGTTCCATTTAGGTTGTGAAACTGCCAATTACAGAGTGTTACAAAAGGCTTCAATGGCGTTGAAGGGAATGAGTAATAGGAGATTGATCACGTTATGGGCTGCTTTTACTAGTTTTTTAGCTGCAAAGGCTAAAGATGCAACCAATATGGAAAAGACTTTGTTTCCTAAATTAGGATTGAAGATTATGGAGAGTTTACAACCTTTAACCACCGAGCAAGAAGTTTTCATCTTGGTGAGACTGTTACAATTGATTGGTGATGGTGATAATGATAATAATAATCGGATCATAAAGGAGATTGAAACTTTTACACAAGATGATAAACTGGATCTAACATTACAAATCATTCTTTTAGAAACCCTTGTCAAGGTACAAAATTGGGAGAAATTGTATGAATGGAGTGCCAAAGTTTTGATTGATTATAAGTTGGATGATTTCAATACTTGGAAATGGTTGATCAAAAGTGCCATTGAGATTGATAAAGTTGATAAAGTACTTGAAATCATTGAAAATTATCCCGAATCAAGAAATTCTAAATTAGCCAAAGTGGAATATCAATTACAACTAGGGAAAGATCCTCATGATGCTGTTTGTCAATATTTAAAGACAATGGGGTGTAAAAATTGTGCATTTTGGGATATTAAACAATATTTCATCAAATTAAATCAAGATAAATTGTTAAAATGGTTAGAATCTAAAGAAATCCCACAAGGTGAAAAGGGTTTGATTTGGGATTTGAATTTAACCAAATTCCAATTGTTTGCTAATAAAACCCTTTTAACAAATGATGAATTTATCAAATCAATTATTAAGAAATTTGATTTTTATAAGAATTTATTAACTAAAAAATCAAAATTTGATTTTTCACCATCTTCTGAATTGATTTTATTAATCGTTAGTGGGATATTAGGCCAAAAATTTTCATTAATCAATATCATGACATCCATTGTTATATTAGAAAATGCTTTGACCAAGGATGAACATGAATTCCATTTAATCATATGGTTAATCCAATTATATTCTTTAATCAATTGTCATTCAAGGGCTCAATATCATTATGATGTTTTAAAAATCAAGAATGTTCAACATGATATCTTTGATCATTTCCTTGTATCAAGAATCGGATCAATTTCACCTTTGGTGGAAACATTAGAGAAAAGTTTTCAAATCTATAAAAATAATGATTCTGAAACTGTTTATTTCACAAAAGTTGGATTTAATAAAGGTGCTTTCAATAAATTGGAGGGGATCTTGGAATTCCAAACTAGGTTAAAGAATAGTTTTATGAAGAAACATTTGATTTTACAAGGAATTCAAATGGGGAAATTGTTGAATGATAAGAATATTGTTAAAGAATATTCCAGTGAAGTTGTTGATGATGATGAGATTAGTGACAATAGAGATATGGATATCATTTGGAAGTTTGGCATTGAAGAACCATTGGAAATTGCAGGAAACTTGTTGGAAAACATCCCGGGGAAAGAGTATAATAAAATTATTGATATACAAGAAAAGTTGATATCTGGAGATTTAAAACAAGTTCCTGAAAAATTGGAACTTGATTGTTTGACAGAAGTGGAACAATGGGGGTTCAAACTCGTGTCTAGTGTCTTTACACTGTTGAACGGTGAGAAGAATTACGAAGATGTCAAATCACTGATTGAAAATGTTCCCGAATTAAAAGAAAAGGGCCTTTCTTGGAAGGTTCCACATTGGATAATCACAGAGATTTCGATCCGAAAGAGCGTACAGGGGATGCTCTCGATCGGGAACAAGAAACTGAGTAAAAACCAGTACAATGAGATCAAAGAGACAAACATCAAGCTGTTGAATTTGGTGAGAGATGAAGGTATTTTATCTCAAGTTGATGATACTAAAACGCTTATAAAAGATATGAAAACCCAATTAAAACGCTCAGAATGGTTGAAACTGCTACAATTCGACAACATTGATAAAGTATGTGACATCATCCAGGAATCCAGCAGAGAATCGTTCAAATTGTTGAGATTGTTATAGTTGAATATAAAATATAAACTCTTGTTCCTCTGGTGGTTCTAGAACCAGGGCCATCCCATCGCGAAGAAAATAATTTGTTGTACGTTTCCACGCCTTTAAAATAATTGATCCTCAAGTGTGAATTTGCACTATTTTGAAGGGTTTGGAGTCTTATAAGGGGGCGAATAGTGGCTGTATTCGGACAGTAGAGAGCTGGTTATCTGTATTACTGTTTTTTTGCCAGTGATAAACCCCGATATACACTTAAAGAAGAAAAGAAGATATAGATCCAAGGTATGAGCACCTCTGTCAACTTCCAAATCCCATCGCTCGTCCAGCGGAGTACGACGTCCTCCACGGACTCAAGCGGGTGTGTGGTGTGCGACTCTGACACGTCTTGTCCTGACTGCTCCTCTGGAGAGGAGTGTTTGATGACCATTCAAACATGTTCTAAATGTCCCGTGAAGTATTGTAAAGCGGTCTCGTCGAGTTCATCTAGTTCGTCTTCTGGAAAGACAAATGTCGGTGCCATTGCCGGTGGTGTCGTTGCCGGTGTCGTCGTGCTCGTTGTGGGATTGTTTTTGTTTTATAAGCTCTACTATAAGAAAAAAGTGGCCTTTAACAGAGTGAGGCACAAGGAGTTTTACTTTGATGATGATGTCGAGGTAAACTTCCATCATATGCCACAGGGGATGGAAAAACCAAGCACAAGAACGAGTATAGCCACAACAGTGTTCACAAGGGCCTCCAATATCATCCCAATCGCATACATTCCAGGTGTCACCATTGGTCCACAATCTAACAACAACAATAACTCACGCTCAAGATCACGGATGTCCACGGTGAGTGAGGCTGCCACTGTGGATTCCGAACTTGTGGGAGACAGGTACTCCAAGGCGAGTATTGTCGGGAATCCGAGTCTTACGACAACTGCGATCAGGGCAAGACCGAAGCTTGTCACAGTGGATGGTCAAAAGAATGGGAATGGTGGTGCTAATGCCCATGGTCAAGATGGGATCCCAGCTACGGCAGTGAGTGCTACACAACTGGGAGGTGTAAGAAGTGTGAAGATGGATGGGAAGAACAAGAAGAAGATTGGACTACTGGACGATTTTATTGAAGAGGAAGAGGAAGAGGAAGAGGAAGACGATGAAAATGGATACAGAGACGACAGTGATGTGGATAGCGTACAAATCAAACAAGAGGACGAGGGCAATACGATGATGAGCAACAAGAGTTATGAACCGTTTATTATTGACGACGAAGGCATGAGTGATGAGGATGAAGAAGAAGAAGAAGAAGATGATGATGACGGGGGATCTGTTAGATCCAGGGGTTCAAAGGGGAGTGTGATACTCGAGGTTGAGATGGATACAAAGAGCCCCTTTGACGATTAGGTGTTTATTTTTGATACAGATTGTATGGCTTTGGAGTTGTAGAATGAGAAAGTAAAAGAAATAAAGTAGAAATAAAGTGAATGAAAGATACAAGGAAGTTACAAATTGCCAGAAGTTGAAGAGAACGGAAGTTAAGATCTCGCAAGGTAGAGCCACGACGCTCATAGACTTTCGGTACGCGCAGCAGCCGAGGAAACTTCGAGAAAAAAAAAAAACATACAACTCTCCCTGAGATGTGTATTTATACTCAGAGAGGTCCCTTGTCGCATCTCCACATCTCTAACTACACAGCTCTCCTCCTAATGGTGGTCAACAACCCGAACAACTGGCACTGGGTCAACAAGAACTGTCTCCCTTGGGCACAGACTCATCTAAATGCAAAACTCACCGCTCTCGAGATCAATGACAACAGTACTAAAATATCCAAAGTGAGCACCACAGGCGATTGTGACGTATCAAACCGTAAGGGGAAAGTCATCTGTATCTTTGACATGAACTTGGATTTGACCCTTGAGGGAGAAATCTCTGGTAATATTCTCGTCAAGGACTTTATGCACGACGAAAAGGATTATGTGTATGAGTTCAAAGGATTTGGAGACAAGAAGGCACTGGTGGAGAAAGAGCTCCTTCCTAAAGTTAAACAACAGCTCTGGCTGTTTCAAGACGAACTTATCGAAACACATCAGAAGGATTTGCACGAGAACGTTGTCAATTAGCATCGCTAAACATTAGAGAAGAAAAGAAGCATACAACCTAATAGAATTTGCATGTATATATATATTTACTAACACCAACGTAGACTTACTTGTACAGCTACATCATACTTACAGACTCAATTGATGTATATGATGATGACCCATATAGAAAAAAATGATGTAAAGTTACAAAACAACTCAATGACATAAAAATACAACTTGTAATCCACATAATAGAAGTGAAAAAGGGAATGAGAGTCCAAAAAGTTCATATAAAATATTTTCTTCAATTGATAATCGAAATGATGACGAATAAAAATGATTTGTACATCACATCAATCCAACCAATTATCAGATCTCGTCTTGTAAATCCGTTCCACAAATGGCTTCATCAATGCTGCTCGTTCAGGTTTCATACCAATTAATGAAGATGGTAATCCTGCAATAGTGCCCAAATTACCCTCATTAGGAAACAAATATCTATCAATACCACTAATCTTATACTTTCTCAATAATTCATCAGATGCAGCCTTCATCCCCAAATCATTGTTATAATTTGGTAAAACTGAAGCCATTGCTCCAAGACTGAAAATCTTGGTTAATAAAACAGTTGGTAATGATGTTGTAGCAGTCATGGTTCTTAATGATGATTTCAACAAATAATAATTTCTCATCAATGTTGGTGGGTTTCTTTGTCCAATATGTTTCAAAACCAATAATAATCTTAACCTCGTCTTTTCATTTGGTGAACCTTCATTGAAATACGTTATAGCCTGATGAATGGCAATATTGGATTGATCACTATCACTTAATAAGAAATCCGCCAATAATTTAGGTAAATGTGCTTGCTCATCCAAAATAATATAATCATCACTCATATCAATGTCATTCAAAATATTTCTTAAATCTTCTGGTTTCAACAACAAATATAAAAATAGCAAATACCCCAATGGTGCCTTATTAAAATTGACTTCATCAGTAGCAATCAACAGTTCATTAAGAAATCTAATTTGGAAAAAAGTTCTCAAAGTTTCAACGGCTTGTACTTTAGCATATGGTAATTGTAAACCTTTAATAGCAAAATGTAACAACACTTGATCAATGTTATCCTTATCAATATAAATATGATCAACATTCTCCACAGTGACCATCAAATCTCCAAATACTGGTTTGGTATCCATAATAGTAGTTATGAAATCTCCATTAATGAATTGTTCCTTAATATTCATAGATTCTATAGTCTTGGTAATGAATTGTAATCCACCTTGATACAAAGCAATCAAATCAGAACGCGCCAAAACAATAGCAAACCAAAACATCTTGGTATACAATTTGGAATGTGGTAATAACCCTTCAGCAATTCTTCCCAAGGAGAATATCGTACAAATTGCCAAATAGAAATATCTCTGATCTTGAATACCTTTACCAGAAGCTTCTGCGACATGTTCCAAAACTTTACAAACTAATCCATCTTCAACTCCACCTTTCGATAGAATACCCAACAATAGCAATGCACGACCTCTAAGAACACAATCATCTTTAAGTGCTGCATCAAGAACACATCTGTTCCATCTCGATATCCAAACAGGTTTATCATCACCAGTACCTGCAACTTCAATAATTTCCATCAATGAGGCAACTAGTGATTCCATAGTGGCAATTCTTGTGGAAAATTTCGAAATCTCAGTGGGGAAACTATCAGCACCATCTCTATTCAACCCAAACAATAATCTAGATCTATGAGATGTGAGTGTCTCCACCGTGGATCTAATAACGGACCTAGCATCTGAAGATATTGTCTGTTTACCCAAAAATGATTGCAATGTATTCAATAGAAGCTGATGACACGCAGTTCTCAAATCCAATGGACCAACGTCAACTAATATAGTGATAATATAGAAAACATCAGGTAAAAACATCTCAGCAAATTGTAAACAATCGAAAAACAATGAAACTGAAATCTGTACCAATACTGTAATCTCAGTCCAATTGTTGTGTGATTGAATATTATAAGTACCTTTAGCAGTTGGGAATGGAATTTGTGAAATCTGTCTTAATTTCCTGATAACATGACCACAAATCTCATAGGTTGGAGTAGAAGTTAACAAAGAAATGATGCTCTTCCAATCAGAACCTTCCGCTTCACGATCAATAGCAGATGAAACAATCTCATCAACCAGAATACCACTGATTCTATCCTCCATGCACAATTTGGAGAAAATGGACAAGTTAAAAGCAGACAAAAATTGAGGATCTAATGCTGAAACTGATAAAAAATTTCTAATGATATCAGTCACTTGGTTAGCTCCATGCTCATCATCTGCTCGTAACACATAATCATAAATATTCGGTATCCAAGGTGAAACATAAAGTATAGCTGCAAATCTTTGACGAGATGTGATTGTATCAGAATACACTTTGAAAAAAGCAGCTATAAGCTCTGCGGTGATTTCCGGACATGATATTGCCAATTTTTCAGAGATAGAAACCACAAATGAATTACTATCTCTTGGAAAATAAACCTCTGGGAATTGAATGATGTCTCTACCAAGGTCCAAATTGAAATGTTTTTGAGAAACAGCTAGTAAGTTGTATGAAATGGATCTCACTTGAGCTGAAGATGAAGTCAACCCCAAGAAAATGACATTGAATAGTTGTCCCAACATGTCTTCTAAAGTCTTCTCAGCATCTTGTTTGAATGCATTCTCTGGCCCAGTACCTGAAGCTCTGCTCTTTGTGAAATACAGCAATCTCATTATCTCCAAAAACTTGGATGAGGACAAGACAACTTTTTTATCACCAACAAATGAGATAGTAATTTCATTAGGAACACTTGTAGTTTCAGTAACAGCGACATTTGTAATCTTGTCCAGGGAGAAAACATCATTTAGGAAGATTTCCTTCAAGTCACCTCTGATTTTAACACGTTGAGGAGTTGTTTCAGTGATCTGAATAGAAGAATTCCCAATTCTTAAATGAACAGGAACAAATCTTCCTTGATCAGGCTGATACATTGAAACGTCATTGAACTTCACTCTCACATCACTGTACAAATGCATGGCAGTATTTGATAGACCAAGATTCAAAATTGTCTTTCTATCATTAGCCACAGAAAAGAAGTTGAATTTAGCAGATGGAACATTCTGAAATGCATCATTACTTTTCAAAGCAGCAACCAAAGAAGGGTATAGTCCACTGGAAACATTAAAGTAAATAACACTCTTGCAATTCTCACGCATCTGATCAGGGGCAAAACTACCCAAAATTTGCATCATACGTCTAGGGAACAACAACGAACCATCATTACCAGTACAATCAATGACAAAAGAGAACTTATGATCCCAGACCTTGGAAGCAACTTGAATGAATCGGTAAAGAATCAATTCCTCATCTTGATCTTGGATTTGTGAATATTCATGATAAGAGAACACCAAAAGATGATTCCCATCTTGACTGATACCTTGATGAACATAAGGACATTCCACAATAGCTCCTAGATCCTGTGCAGAGTATTTAGACATGAAATCATACAACTCAGGATTCGTTTCAGGTGTGATAGAAGAAGGCAATTCATAACCGAACATAACAGTTGGCTGACCAGCAATTTTTAAGAATTCATCAATCTTACTAGCAATTGCCCTGAGTCTGGCAGCATCTTGTTTTGTTGGATTATCCCTCAAGTAACCAGCTCTAATGCTTTGCCAGTTATCATATAGGTATGAATGGAAGAAATTATAATCATTTGCATCCAATTCAGTGACATTAGTAAACTCAAATGTATAGTCATCATCAAGAACAGAAATATCATTCAAGAATTGACTCACCATATCATTCAACCCATTTAACTCTTCTTCTCTACTTTTCAAAAGAGGCCATCTCAAGGAACTCACAGATCCATTAGCCATATTTTGAAGCACTTTAGTCAACAACAAAAATTTTCTCTGAGTTTGACGATTAGGAACATCCACAATCTTTTCAGACTCTGGACTAACAATAGCAGGACAGAAGAATCTCAAAAAGATAAAAGAACCAACTGCAATCTGTGTATAGTCAGGAAATTTGGCCCTAACAGCAGCAGCAATGGTCTTACATACTTTCCTAAACTCAACAGGAATAGTCTCAGCAGAATGGATAATAACATTCACCAATTTCTTCAAGTAGTGCATAAAGTTGTTCAGATTTTGTTCAGCATTTGGATCATTGGAATCAATTTTTTCAACTTCCAATTCTGCTTCAGAGTCCCTGATTTCCGTCAAAATTGGTCTTAGAGTAGATGCAAGATATTTCCCACCTTTGAATCTACCAAATGCAGATAAAGAACGACTTGCAAAACTGTTTCTTCTCAAAATATCAGAGTATTTAGTGGCATATTTAATCTCTTCTTCAACCAGATATGAAACTACCAATGCACTTTGATTGAAACTGGAAGCAAGTGATTGTGAACAAGATGCCAAGGCAGCTGCCTCAGAGCTAGGACATGATCTTCCTATTGATGACAAGAGATGATGATCCTGAATGGCCATTCTGAAAATAAGAGACACACTTTTGATTCTGTTATCAGTGGATGCCTCACTATTGATCTTAGAGTAACTTTCCACAATGCTCACAAACACTTTCAAGAATGAAACACGAATAGCCAAGTTTGTATAATAACCGATTGGTAAAGCATATGATAAACCAACATCGACATTGGATTTCAGTAAATTCGTCAAACAAACCACAATGTTTTCAGAAACTATAGAAACTTTATGTCTGACTGAAACAGGGAAACTTTCAGGATCACTGTACTTCTCCAAAGCCTTCAGAAATGTGTTGAAATATATACTGAACAAACTAGCTTTTGAGAATTTCAATTCACGTTCATTCATGACCTGAGGTGCCTCAAGCACCAAGTCATTCAATAGTAAAGCCAGAGCTCTAACACTTTCAATAGCCACGTCAATATGAATGAAGTCCATTGGAACACCTTTGTGCTTTTCAGGATCACCGAATTCAACATCCTCAGTAACGGCTTGTTCAAACCAATTATAAACCATTCTCAAGAATCTATTTCTCAGTTTATAAGCATTTTGGATAACGAGTTTTTCATTATTTACCTCGACTTTGGAGAACAAAGTCGACATTTTGATTCTCAATTTCAAAATATCCATATTGATAGATGAATTACCATCAACAATCTTAGCCAAACTTTCAACACAATGTAACAATTGTGTAGAAAGACTGAAGACAATCAAAGAGCTACCGTTCTCAAGCACAGCCTTCAACAGAGTGATGACATGTTCAATAATATTGTAATCTCTTTGTGATAGATTCTCAGATCTTGCACTAACTAGATTGACGAGACCAACCAAGGAAGTGATGACTTTTGGATAAGTCAATGGATTCGTTTCAGAAGACAAGATCTCTCTAGCATTTTCTCTAGTCACCAAATTTTCCTCACCAAGCATAGTGAATTGTTGATTGATAAATGCGTCAATCTTGTGGATGAAATCATTTCTAACATCTTCAGTATAATAATCGGTCAATTCTGTATCTTCGTCAACGAATATACCAGATACTGCAGCCAAAAATCCCGCATAATTTCTGAATTCAGATAATTCTGTTTGTGTTAATTCGGAATAATCAGCATGAGCTAGTTGGTACCACTTATCATAGATTCTCAACCAAACATTGATGACAGCAATTGAAGGTTTGCTAATCAACAAGAACAATTTTCTGATATTCTTTTGCAATGCCACATTACCGGTAATGATCCTATAATCTTCGGAAACAGCATGATAGAACTCATTATTTGCAGTGTCCTCTGTAGAAAGATTTGGGAAATTTGCAGAGAATTCAATCTCAAAAGCTCTTGAAGCTCGCTTTGTCAAACTATAGATTTCAAAATCAGGAGTGCACAAAGTGTACAACAAAGCTTGTTCGATTGGTGGACCCAATTGACGATATGCCTTATTTTCAGCTGCACGCACTTCTTGAAGATGTGTATGATGTTCCAGTAAAACCATTACTGAATTTCTATATTCCAAAATCTTGACGAAAAACTCCATTACCTCTTTTCTTCTTTGATCTGATGAAACAAGATTAGAAACCACTCTAGCCAATACATT
This sequence comes from Xingzhongia strasburgensis, assembly GCA_030574715.1. Taxonomy (NCBI): domain Eukaryota; kingdom Fungi; phylum Ascomycota; class Saccharomycetes; order Phaffomycetales; family Wickerhamomycetaceae; genus Xingzhongia; species Xingzhongia strasburgensis. The sequence goes on from JAJMFO010000002.1 coordinate 263,723, forward strand.
AGAAATCAAAGTACATCCAAGAACTGCTGCAACCACATGATCCGATGTATCAGGAATACTAGTTATCGAGATAAACGCTTGAATAAAAGACTTAGCAGCTTGAACCAACTTATTATTGGCATCATTCAGTGCAATCATCAAAGGTTCTAATAGTTCATTTGCATTTTCCACCAAAGATCCAACTTTTTGAGTTGGTGTGAGTTCTAATTCTTTAAAGGATAAGAAATAGCAATGTGGATGCTTTTTGAAGATATTGAATGCATTAGTTAGAATATCTCTTGACAAAGATGCACTTTTCAAAATACTCTCTTTTTCATTATATGATTTAATATCATCAGAAGAGTGATGTGAAGAAATTTGTTGAGTAATGACATGTGATGTGCTATGATGATGTTTCAACAAATTTTTAGACAAGTCTTTGAATTTTTCAGACTTTGGAGTTGATGTTGAATTCACCGAAGAAGTTGTTGATGGGCTTCTCATTGATTCAGTTTGTGCCTTTGATGGAGTAGAAGTAGAATTTGCAGTGGCTGTAGAAGTATCAACATTCAACATTGATTTATATTGAATCGGATGAGGATCATTGCCAGTTGAGTTTGAAGAATTTGTCTTGTTCAAACTTATGATTTCATCATCATCATTCAAAGAGGCAGCATATGAACTTGTCTTCACCAATCCACCCATTCTGATCATTACTTTTTTCAAAGCGGGTAAGATGAGTGGGATTTGAGATGAAGTTTTGATGGCAGTAGTTGATGAGAATACTTTGAGGATTGAACATGAAAGATTTAAAGTATCCAAAGAGGCATTTTCATCATTCAAAATCTGTATCAAAGAAGGGATCAATTCTTTTGGATTGAAGATACAAAGACTGGAGAAATATTCCAATCTTAATGAAGCCAACAGATGAGTTTCAATAGCATTTGGGTTATGAATTAAAGGCGAAGATCTTGAAGAATTGATAGGCACTAAAGCTCTTGATACTAGTTCATAATGAGCCAAAGAATATTGCACGACAATATTTTGTGGATCAAAAGTATAGATTGATGAAGCGACATTAGCAATTGCAACAATGAAATCTAAACTTTCCAAGACACTGACATTATCACTTGCATCTTTTGATTGATTTTGATCAAGAACTTTAACAACATTAGTCAACACTTTTTGTCTTTTATTCATGTTGAAATTTGTCAGTTTCTTCAAAGCATTACCCCTTGATTTGGAGTCACCAGCCAAATAGGATTGGAAAGCCTTTGGATTCAATGTCAATAAAAGAGCTAGGAATCTGAATGAGGTTTTGAATTGTCTTCCGGAAGCAGGAGATGAATTCATTCTAGTCACTGGGACATCAGGTAATGCAGACATTTCATCAAATAAGATATCAGCCTCCATAGAAACGTTTGAATCTGGTTTTGTACAATTCAAATATTCTTGAGGTCTAGCGTAAATCCATACTTTAACAGCCTTCATAAAGAATGAAAGTACCAATTGACGATATGCAGCTTTCTTGATTGTGGTCATTATAACTCTAATATGCTTTAAATATTCCAACAAATATTTCTCATCCAAATAAATTGCACTGAATAATTCCAAATATGGAGCAAAATCCGTATCATTAGCGACATTATGCTTCAAGACAGTTAATTTCGATACTGTGAAGTCAAAGAAATCTGCTGGGTTTGAAGCAGCCAAGAATCTCAAGATTGCTTCACAATTGGCATCGATTTGATCAATTAAAGGTTTTGTTGAAATATCTTCATATAAATTTGATTGTGGGATAGTTTTCCCATTGATTAGAGCCAATTCTTGAGCCAATCTATTAGTGGATTTCAATTTCGAAACCAATGCAATTGCCCTTAGAGCCAAAGTAGAATCCAATCTTTCCGGTTTCACAGTATGATAATCTAGAGAGGCACTTGCGATTCCGACACTAATGGATGAATTTATAGAAATACCTGAACTTGCCGACTCAATGGAATTTTTCCGCTGAGGTTCTTTGGAATCCCAATGCACTTTTGATAGATCTGCCAGTAGACGGAGCACTATTAGTACCGAAGCCAAGCTCTTGTAGTCTCTTTGTTTGAGGATGAGGTAGTTGTCATGTTCGTTGATCTTGTCTATAGCAACGATGGAATATCGTAAGAGTTCGTTGAACATGTGGGAAGAGGAGATGCTGACAAGGGAGTTTCTCGAGCTGAGGTAGAGCTTGTTGTCCTCGACGTCGATCAAAGACATGTCTGATTCTAGCGGGAGCAGGGCGTATATCTTGTTAAAGATGTGAGCCACTAGCGAGTACTCTTCGAGCGGTATGTCCTCTGGAAGGAACGACATTGTGGGATGTGGTGGTATGCGCTCAATTGATGTCCCCAGAGGAGCAAAGTGTGGTAGAGTATGCGAGCAGTGCTGTGAGGCCTATTATGACCTGGATTGATGATGGTGAAGCAGTGGTAAAAGTTGTTGTTGTTGCAGTTCTAGTGGTAAGCTTCCAGCACGACGTGGCGGGTGTGCTGAGGTCTCACAGGCAGGAGCAGGGCGGCTGTGGAGGCGAGAACTGTGAACGCAAGGACAATGGCCGTTGCGCGTGGTGATAGCGGTTCGCAGGTAAAGTGTGCCTGAAGGTTAAATGGGGGGTATGGGGGGTTAGTTGGTGGTTGTGGTTAGTGGGAATTTTAGTGCGGTTGACGCTTTTGTTTGTTTCTTTTTGATGTGGATTTTGCAAAATTAACGGTTTTTTTTGGCGGAACACACTGCGGCGGTCGGGCCACGCAGAATTAGCAGTTAGCAGTTAGCAGAAGTGGTTGTTGTAAGTAGTTGTAGTTGTAGTTGCGAGCTCAGGGGGTTTTAGATGGCGGTGAGCTTAGTGATGAATGGTGGCTGTGGGTATTTGTAGGGATATTTACTATCAAATGGCTACGAGTTCCACCCCAAACACATTCCAATTTCCAAATGAGGTGTACCCCTTGACAGATTACTAACCACCACCACTATCACTGCAGAACCAATTACGGTGCCTGACGCAAACCCTATTGGCCTCTCCGCAGTGCTGTCGTCATTGATCTATTGTCTTGCTCGCTGGTACTGCTTGGCCCATGTCCAGTATCGTTAACTATCTATCTACAACATCATAATATCCAACTACTGCAACTTCCCCTTGTTCTAATGTGCCAATCAGCTCTGAGGAATGGGGTGTCCCACGCTTCCATTCATTTCACGATCCCATTTCAGCTGATCTGCCACTTTAAGCAGCTCCCGCAACGGTGAATAACGAGATCGATCATCTCAGCGGTGAGATTCTTGTAATCTGCCAACCGGTAGGCTATCTATCTATACCCTCGCTGTACAACTCAACCACTACCACTCGCTTACAACCGCCAATCACGCCTGGTGATATCACCTTCCACAAACAAGCTGTTCTACACTTGTTGACAGTTGACTACTACAACATTAAGCGCTTCGGAATTTACTTCCAAGAACAGCTGTCTCAACACGATGATCAACAACTGGCACACTCCGCGCTTTATCCCGTCCCTTTCAGCTGTCAAATCATCACTGTTCATTTCAACTCAGCTTAACACGGTCAAATAAACGATATAGTATGGCGTCGAATCATTCACAGACATATCGATAGCTACAATCAACTACAACATGAATATCCCGTCATCTGAATTCTCATTGATTTTTACCGGCTTATCAGCAGCTCATATGCTAGTTTACGTTATCTTGTCTCACACTCTTAACGGCGAACACGTCAAATTATTTTATTTCATAGCCTATCATAAATTCCGCAGATTAGATGGATCGGAATTTGGAATGACATATAACAGTTTATTTCAACACCAACACAACGTAACATACAACATCTAACATCTACAAATCACTACATCATCTTTTATTAACAATCATTTTATCATAAGGTATATTACTAAACACACCTTGGCTTTTTATGGGTATTGTATCACTGGACCACTAGGATCAAACAATCAACATCCCCATCCTCCTCTCCATAGCTTTCAATCAAAGCTATCTCATGAGTCCAATAGACACTGGAACTCATCATCTTCCATCTTCTTCACTTCAAATGCAACAAAATCAAAGTAAATAAAAAAGAAAAAAAGCACACATATAACCTCAAATTATACTATGAGAATTCATATTGAATCCATATTAACAATAGTATAGACTAATTGGTCAATCCAATCTTTCATTTCAATTCTTTTTTCTTTTCAAAAACCCAAACCAAAAATCAATAAATCAACTTTTCTTCTCAATTTGAATTGATATTCAATGTGAAGTACCAATCAAACCAATCTCATAATCAATGAATCGATCCCCCAATAAGTAAAACAACAATAAAAAAAAAAGATACAACTATATTAAACAAACCAAAATTAAACTTCTGATAATCATCATAAAAACAATAATTTAGAAATTTAGTTTAGTGAAAAACCATTTGTTCTTACCAGCTTGGTATCTTTCTTCAAAGGCCTTCTTGACAACTTTCTTAGCATTTTCTCTTTGAGATGGTTCACTGAAACTTTCTGAAGTCAACTCATTCTTGAAAGATTCAACATCTAAAGTATAACGAGTTGGTAATAAATGATTGTAGTTAACAACTTTAACAAATGGTTTAACTTTGGTACGTTTGGCTAACTTCTTGGCACCAACTCTTTTGGAAACTTTTGATGGATATCTTTCAACACCAGCAACAATAGCATGTGGGAATTGATGAGCTTTAGAACCTTCATCATGTGGTTTCACAATAACAACCTTTTTACCGGCATAACGGCCTCTCACGACAATAGCGACTTTACCAGATTTAACAAATTTAGCCATCTTTATTAATATATTTGAACAAAAAATTCCTGTTGTTGTTACAAGAATTCAAATTAAACACTTTATTCAATACAATTTTGATATTTCACTTTTCCCATACAAAATCTCCATATTGGTGTGTCAGAACCGCTTTGCAGGGAAAAAAAAGAGTCGTTCGCGGTATATGTATGTGGCACTTAACAATCGGAAGCTTGTTCCTGGGGATGGATTGGATCATCCACCTGGACACCACAAGGGTTAGATTTCATCTGAAAGTCACATGACTTTGATAAATAGCCCTAAACAGACACATAATGAGAAGTTTAACTGACAACTACAAGACATAAAATTTCATACTAAAACCATATCATAACAATACAAATGACTTTTTTCTTCTTATTAGATATACAAACACAACGTTTCATGTCTCATTTCTTTTTCCTTGTGCTTCTAGCCAACAATCTTGAATTCATACCTGTGATTATTCTTGGAACATTTGAATGATTATTCACCATATTCAAAGTATTAGATCTTGACTTAGAGCTCGAAGAACTTGAAGAAGCTGTGGTATGAGGATTCGTTTGAATAGCAGCTTCTGCAGCGGCAACTAATGGATCTTTCGACTTCCCTGTGATTGGGGTATTTGAAGATGATTTGGGGGAACTGCCCTGCTTGGATAGTAGTGTTCTTGGAAGTCCATGATATAATTGAGATGTATCTGCCATCTTGTCACCAGATGAACTATGTCTGCCACTCTTCCTATTCTGCACCAGATCTTTCAACATGCCATGATGTTTTGCATGATTTGAGGACGGATTTGAGTTCGAGGTTGGTGAAGGTTTTGATATGGACGAAATTGAAGATGTTGCCTGCGGAGGAGGTGAACTAATTCTTGGTAAGATATTTGCAGGCGATTCTAATTTATCAACTGGTGATAGATTTGGAGAAGTGGCTATAGTGGCAGCACTTTTAGCTGCATCTGATCCTAATACTGTACCAGCAGCACCACTTGGATCAGACTCTAATTTTTTCTGTAATGTTTTCTCTTGGAACATTTGTCTTGATTTAAAAATAGTTTGTGACCATGAAGATACTTCATCTTTGCTAGATTCAAAAACAAATGCTGCGTTATATGACTCAATAACAAATAATGACATTGATGAAGTTGATGCAGATGATGCTAATAATTCTTTGATCTTAATGACTGGATGTGATAAAGTAACTTCAGTTCTTAATTCCAAATTTGATTTGGTTTCAGGATTTTCAACATCAAGTTTATTGAAAATCAAAGCACGAGCATTTGAAGTAACAATCAATAATCTATTTCTTTTATCATCATCATTATTACCATTACCACCAGTTGTAGCGGTATTTTGTGAAAAGAATTTCTTGAACTTTGAACCAACTGAATCAGCTTTATAATTATCAAAAGATTCTATATCAGAAACGTCTGAGTTCTTATTATTATGATTTGTGATTATTGATTTTTCAGCCTCTTCACCATGTTTATCCATATTTCTCAAACCTCTATAAGAACCATTAGCAACTTGACTCAAAAGTGTTGAAGGATTATTTGATCTATTCCCACCTAATGGACTATCAACTAGTCGACCTTTAAATTTTTTCTCAATTGTTTCAACATTGGTTAAATAAACATTGATATCACCTTTCTTCAAAACACGTTCTTCTGGATCTTTAAGGTAATCAACAAACTCTAGGTCTAGTTTTGACATTGGGGGTGCCACACTAGGTTTGTTAATCGTATTGATCTTTGATGGTTTCTTTCTCAACGTAGTAATATGAGCATTCCCACTACCACCATTGTTCGAAGACATTCTCATTTCAGTAGTAGATGATGAAGATTGAGGTGCGGCTGGAATAGGAGGCGCAGATGCCAGTTGTTGGGGAGCAGCTGAAGAATCAGTACCAGCAGAAGAAGATGGTGTATATGTTGCCTCTGTTGATTTACTCTCCTTTTTTGTCTCTTTTGCATCATTATAAGCTTTGATGATATCATTAGGCTGTCGAGATAATGCTAAGGCAGCAGCGCCAGCGGCACCACTTGCAGATCTTTGTTGCTGTTGTTGTTTCCTAGCAGCCACTGTAGCTTTGGCTTTCATCAATACTTGTTGACTTGCAGTTGGTTGTGTTGATATATTTGGGGATGATGCCGTGGATTGTAATCCAGGTTTTGGAGAAGGTTGACTTGGTGACTCTTCAAAGCTTTCAGAGCTTTGGGTAGGGGTCGATTGAGCAGAAATGGCTCTTTTGGGAATGGTGATTCTAGTTCTTGAATTATTAGATGACAATTCAGGAACAGGTAGCATTGATTTAGCAGATATTTTATAAGGACCAGCCTCAGGAGGATCAACATTCCATACGGATTCTTTTGGATTTTTGAAATCAATTCCAGCAAAGAATAAGTGGTTTTGAATCTCTTTGATTGTTAATCTATCCTTTGGATGAAGTTTCAAAATTTTCTTGATTAAATCTCTGATAACCATTGGGAACCCAGCGGTGAATGCATATTGTAATTTGACAATTTTTTGAAAAGTTAGATATTCATTAGTAGCTTTGAAAGGAGGTTTACCAGCAATCATTTGATAAACAATACAACCAAAAGCCCAAATATCACAAGCTTTCCCCACAGCTTTTTCATTCAATAGTTCTGGAGAAACATACTCTGCTGTTCCAACGAATGATTTTGATCTTGTATCTGAAGGATATGAATCTGTAGCCTCATTCTTCTCTAGAAGCTTAGCAGTACCGAAATCAGTAACTTGAATTTTCATGTTTGAATCAAGTAAAATATTTTCTGGTTTCAGATCTCTATGAACCACACCATTATCATGCATGTATTTGATGGCATCTAACAATTGAGCAGAATAATATCTTGTAGTGTCTTCATTTAGGGAACCATGTTCTTTAATCAAATTCAACAATTCCCCATTTGGTGCATAGTCCAAGACAAAGTAAAGGCTTGATTCATCTTGGAATGTAAAGAAAAGGTGAATTATACCATCTCTTTTACCAAGTCTATTCAGAGTGTTCTTCTCAATATTCACATATTTGACTTTCTTCTCTCTGATGATATGTCTTTTATCCAGAACTTTGACTGCGAATTGTTTCTCGGTGTTCTTATCAGTAGCCAAAATTACAGTAGAATAAGAGCCAATCCCCAAGGTTTTGCCAAACTTGAAATCCTTCACACTTCTTCTGACGACAAGTTCCTCATCTTCACCATTCGACTGGGGGATCTTCTTGACAAATTTAGCAGCTCCCTTTTCTGCCCATTCTTCATCCCTTTGTGATAAAGGTAGCATGGTATCCTGCTCGAGTTCAGGATCGCTCTCGACAGCCTGCCTTAGACGTGACGCGGCCATGGGACTTGGAGATATGAGACTTTCATCTGTACCGTTTTGTTGATTTAGGACAAGATTTGTCGATGTGAGTGCGCGCAGAGGGTGTGATGGGTGCTCTCTGAATGGTGTGCCCACTGGCGAAGCTGGCGTACTCTGTGGAGAGGACATCTGGGATGGGTCCTGGACATCGCCGTGGGAGGAAATGTGCGTAGGGAGTTGATACAGCTGGTCGTCATTATGTTGCTGAGGCACTTCTAGCGTGTATATGGAGTCGGCCTCCTCTTCTTCATCATCATCATCATCATCAATATCGCTAACGCCAAATACCTGTTGGCGGCGCTGTGGGGAGTCCGTGTCCTCGACTGTGATCTCCGGGCTCGTGGCGATGTATGCTGAGTACTGGTCGTTGGCGAAGGAGAAGTCGTCAGGGTCAGGCGTCTTAGGCGCTCTCTTGTAGGTCATGTTTCTGGGATCTAGGGACATTGTGTGGCTAGCTTGTGCTGTAAGGAGGTGGTGCAGTAGTAGGGCTAGTTTAGTGGTGAGAACAACACATGCAACGACAACAACGGTGGGTAATTGGAGCAGTGGAGCAGTGGGGAGGCAATTGGGTAGCAAGCTGGCCTGGCGGTAGTGACAGAAGCAGCAGCAGTAGTAGCAAGGAGCACTAAGAGGAAAACAAGAAAACCAATTGGCGACTAATGTAAAACCAACAACTGCAACAACAACAAGAGCTGTCTGTTTTCGAGCAAGTGCGAAATTTCAGTGGTTTGAAGCTCAGCCGCTAAGACGGTAGACACACGCTGAGAATGCATTTGGGGAATTTATCAGTGGTTTGGAGATGGTGAAGTTTGTTGTTGTAGGCGTAGAAGTCGAAGTCAATGTGGCTGTGATGGTGAATACTTATAGTACGGTCGTCTTGGCCTCCTTTTTTTCGGCAGTAAATGGTTCAGAGAGTTGATGTTCAGCGAAAGAGCCGATGTATACTCCTGGGTTTTGTGTCAAAAATCATACATATACGACATCTCGGCAAGACAATAGAGAGTCACTATTAAGGGAGAACGATGTAGACCATGGGAGTATATAGCTGTATACACTGACTTACAATGGATCACCTAGCGCGCTCACCCACAACGCTCAGTCTCGGGATCCAGGAGGTACTTCAAGATCCTAACCTCCTCACCAATCAGTACCAGAATAGTGTTAATACAGCATCAAGAAACTCTCTACAATTGCTATCTGCTGCTCTCCAGGCCACTTCCTCGGTAAATCTGGAGTACAATATACAGCTGAGATCAGCTTCCTCTTTCAGAAATGTTATCAGGCTGTGGACCCGGACATCAAACCACCAATGGGGGAGGGCAAGAAGTGGCCGTCTAAGACGTTCAGAACGATGGGCAGCACCAAATGACAGCGGTGATAACCATGTTAGACGTATTGCACTTGATACTAGAAGTTCTATGAGCCAAGAAGCTGCAAGATCGTATGGGTTTTATTCACAGACAACGGCTCCAAGAATGTCCGACATGGAAGCTGCTGAAGCCCTCATCTCTTTCCATCAGTCACAAGTGGATGATTCAACAACATTGAGAAGGGCCCTGACAACTCATTATCTCAGAAGTGTTTTACATCGGGTCGCTAATAGGTTTATATACTCAAGAAGACCACCAGAGCGAGAGGGTGAAGGAAATGGTGTGGAAGTAATTATCGCTTCCCGAAGAGAGGCAGGAGCTGCTACCTTATTATCACCTACTCCATCATTACAGGCTACTGGAAGAGGTTTTCAGCTTGATGATGGTCTATTTGATCATTATCGAGAAGGTGGCACACCGGTATATGAAACATCTACCAGAGGGTCATTGACGAATGAAGAGTTGTTTCAAGGAGGTGGAATGACAAGTCCTTTGCTTTTTGTTAGAGATTCAAGTATTGCAATAAGGAGAAGTGAGGCTACGAGGTATATCGCACCACAAGAAGAGCAGAATGAGAATGGGTCATACCACAACCCATCGTTGAGCTCATCGATTGGAGGAGTCTCAAATAGCAGCGACAATGAACCCAGAAATAGCTTCAACTCATTGATAAGAACACAAACACAGCCCGTTAGACTAGCTGATGCATTGTTCGCACCCCCTGAGACATTTTCATCTCCACCAACTCCATCATCTTCTTTGTCTATTCATTTTCTGGATGGTGATGAGGATGAAGGCCTCTCTGTTGAAGTTCAATCAGTCCAAGAGTCAATGTCATCTCAAATACACGAGCCTCAAAATGGTATTGAGAGTTGGTCTAATAGCCCAACTACAGGCTCTTTTGACGGAAATCTCTTGACAGCACGAGGCTTGCGAAGACCGCTACATCGTTCAAGGTTCGGGTTCTTCAACTTGAATAGAAGAGGCAGTATTATAAGGCCTAGTACCATGGATCATGGATCTAGCTCCGGTGATTATGTTGTTAGGACTTCGAACAAGGCCAGCGCCTCAGTTGGGTCGAGAGGGCAAGAAAATGAAGATTTGGATATGGATCATACAACCTCAACGGAGAGTACCTGTAAAGACGATTACAAGACGAGAAGAAAATATTTCCAGTATTCTTTAGGTAGAGCTAAAGAAATTTACAAGATGTTGGGGAGATTTGACCAGTCTTTGAAAGATCCTCTCAAAACTTTGGATAATAATGAACATTCACCGGCTGGACATTTGAAGTCATTGTTCAAAAGACTGAATACCAAGACAAGTGATGTGCAACAAGAACAATTCCCATCATCATCATCACCCCTGGACAAGCAAAATCCAAAATTCCATATTAGTGCACTAGATTCCATAAATCTCGAACAGAATATTGATGTTGAGCCTTACAAGATAGGGAGTGGCAAGTTTCTAGATCAGTTGAATGTGTTCATCAAAAGAGGACGCATGAAAGGGACAATTTGATTAGACTCTCTATATTCAAAAAACAGACTAATATACAATACCAAAAAAAAAAATCACTCTAATTCTTCTTCTTCTCCTCTTTTGGCTTAACTGGAACCAATCTTTCCTTTTGACCATAGATAAGTTCATGAGGAGTCATAAATTGATTGATGAGTTCATCAGTAATAGCATTTCTTCTCTCTTGGAACCCAGTAACGTATTTAGTAATTTCTTCGATACAGATTTTCTTCATATCACCAGATAGTAAATCACCCTTTCTGTAACTATCAGCCAATTCAGCCAGTTTTTCATCATCATCCAAAAAGAATGAAAGATATTGATATGGGACATCAACATCAGGATTACCACCAAGTCTTCTATGTTCCTCCACTGTAGTTCTACCACCTGTGAATGCCTTCTTGTTGACTTTATTCTTGATTTGACTAGGAGTATCATCAAGGTAAATCGATGAGTCTTTATCAGATGCACTCATTTTAGTTTGAGCACCTTGTAATGCTGGGAAAAATCTTGAATGGATTAAAGCAGGTTTAGCAAATTTCAATTTATCAGCAACATCTCTGCATACTCTAAAATAAGGGTCTTGATCAATAGCACAAGGAATTAAACATGGAGTCTTTGGTGATAAGTTTGGTAAAACTGCTGGGAAAGAAGATGGGAAAGCGGTTGCGATTTGAATTGAGGCGAAATGGAGTTTACCAATGTTATCCATATCAGTGAAACCGAAAACTGCCTTTGCTGTAGAAGTTGTGATTTGTCTTGAGGTTCTAACAATGTTTTCATAGAAGGCTGGGTTCATGTACTCTAGATCAGAAAAAATGAATGTATTCTTTGGATCAAACCCGACTGAAATGATATCCTTAGTGTTATCTCTTGCAAATGATTTAACATCACCAATTGTTAATTTTTGTTTGAACAAGAACTTCTCATCATCTGTTAACTCTATGATTAATGGCACATCAAAAACATTTTGTAACCACTTGGTAAACATGAATGGCACCAAATGACCTAGATGCATTGAACCTGATGATGGTCCACGTCCAGTATACAAGAAGAAAGGTTTCCCCTGTTCATAAAGATCCAAAATCTTGTTGAAATCTCTTTCCGAGAAGAAATATCCCTTTCTTAGGAAATGATGAGGTCTATGACCTGTTACTTTTTCGAAACGGTTCAAAGTCTCTTCAGACACAGCACGAGTTCCGAATTGTTTGATTAATTTTTCATAATCGATGACTTGTGCTTCACCATCAACAACGGCACCTTGCACTTCCCAAGGAGTGATCACTTGTTCCGTCCCAGCCTGTGATTGTGTTGGTGTTTCTAGATTGAGTTTCTTTTCTGTTTCAGAGACGAGATCTGACATTGTTTGCGTTTGTCTATTTAGAGGTTTGATGATTTTAAAACAAAGGATAAAAATATTGAAAGTAGTGGAAAATATCATGAAAATAAAAACGAGTGGTCCGAAATCCGAGCGGATATTAGCGGCCTCCTGAACGACTACTATTGAAAAAACATCGAAGAAAGGCCCCTTTATTAGCACTCAGGATTCCGGGCTAAGGGTATGGATTTCAAGTCTATAATAAGATAAAGCAACCGGAAGGGATCACAATACAGCAGTGTGATAACCTTTCCTTCTCTCAACCCGATTTGAGTCTATTCATCAATGAAAGAAGTAGTTAAAGATTATCAAAGACCCCAATAAATATAATAGATAGTTAAAAGGCACTGCTGATTAAAGAGATAGTGACTGAATAAATACAAAGAATGAGTCTGATAAAGTCTTATAATGGGCTGTTGGCTAACGGTCTGTGAATTTCAATCTCGAATATACATCTTTAAAACTGTGGATTCTAATTGTGTGTTGAGTGTGCGAGCTTTTTGAAATGTTGTATAAACTTCGAGGGGTTTATAATTCATGCAGGCGATTTTGCACCGAATAAGTGGGTTTGTAGTTTCTGAGAAACTTGAGTAAGGCCTGCTTTATTTTTACTGAATGGAAAACTCTCTAATCCACATGAGAACTGTGAGATGAATATAATTTTGGCAAACATCATACCTAGCCCCTTTTTTTTTTTCAATTTTTTCTCTTTTACAGAGTTATAAAACATCAAGCTGATTCAACAAGGACAGTGGGGTATGGGCCACTGAAATTAAGCGTGGACTTTGTTGAAATTCAAAATAGTTTGATAGCTAAATAGGAGCCAGACTTATCCCGATTACAGAGCACTGAATGACCATGAAGTCTTTGGAGCTGCTTTAACAAATTGTAGACAATGTGCAAGGGATTTATCAGCAAAGAGGGCAAGGGAGTGTGGTATCCAAGCTGCTAAAGCTGCGGTTAACGTTCGTTTTCAAGTGACTCTGTCAAAAACGAAGATGATGAGAAAGTCTTGGTTTAGTCTTGGAAGGGTTCCTAAAATAAACTCAAAGAGCAAGGTTTATGATCTTGAAATTTTATTCAAAAGGATGTTGATACTAGTGATGTTGAAAGTTTCAGGGAAGTCTGTTATGAATTGATTATGCACAATAGAGGTTACTGTGTTGAGGATTTCAGTGACGTTTTGAGTTTTTGGGTACCATCGGAATATAGAGATGATGATTTAGGGGATGAAACACCAGAATGGATGAAAACTAATGAACCACAAGAAAATAATGCTGAGCAATGACTTCACAAATTGTTTCTTTATCTGGAATCCAGCTCTTTGGCACACATTCCATAGTGTTATGACATTTAGTACAAGCTGTTCAAAGCCAAAGATCCACTTCATACTCATTGTATAGTTCTGGGTTCTAAGAAAAATGTTAAGTTGGCACTCAAATTGCAGTATCCCTTTTGCCATCAATACAAGGCCAAGTCCCGGGAGGGAAGAAGTACTCATAAAGATCTTATAAAAGCACAGTATAAAATTGATCAAAATGATGGATTGTTTGCAGACTATGACTACATGTACATATCTCAATCTGAGCCTTTTGACTCAGGATGATATATATGCCGAGAATGAGGATGATAGTGATCAAAGTGATGATGATGGTGATTATGATGGAGGAGAAGTGGATGAAGAAACTCCACCTTATGCGCCATAGTAACTTTAAATGGTGATTTCAGTTGTTAGTACTGGATAATCACAGTCAAACAAGACCTGAATAGTGAAAATAGGTCAAATACGGTCTCTTGCGTCTTGAGATATACTGAAAGGGCGTAAGACGTCACTAAGAGAAGAAAAATATAGAAGATTCACAATCAATGGATGAACTCGTGGTGTCTTTCTTGTCCTTGTTGTTCTTCTCCAAGTTTCGAGTGTTGCGTTTGTGTGACTTCACTAGATTAGCCAGTTTAGGTTTCGAGATGTTTAGTTGTGCTGTGTTGTAGTACTATTAGTTTTAACTTGACAACAAGAAATAACCCGTTCAGTAGATGCCCAATCTGGTTTGATCTATTCAATAAGTACCGTATTATGTCAATTGTTCTTGTGAATTGCTGTTAAATCCAGTTATCCTTAAGCTCCTCCACCTTATAAGTTGTAAATGATTGTGATATTCAACTTTGGATAGTGTAGTATGCATAGGTCTATATAATTACAACAAATATACCTACAACGTTCAGTCTCATGTTCCGTCTAATGGATGTCGTTATACACAGGAGATATCAACAGTAAGAAAAACATAACAAAAGCGGTGGTTGTTGTATTAGTACTTTTTTAGTTTGCGTTAACATAGGCAACCAGGTCTTCAATAGTAACCAAATGAATACCATGCTCTTTACCAAATTGAGCACAATCAGCCAATCTCATCATTTCACCATCATCTTTTAACAATTCACCAATGACGGCAACTTCTTCTAGACCAGCCAATTTACATAGATGGACACCAGCTTCTGTATGACCTCTTCTTGTTTTCAAATAACCATCACGAGCTCTTAGTGGGACGATATGACCTGGTTTTAAGAAATCTGTTGGTTTAGCATTGGCCTTGGCCAAAGTTCTCACTGTTAGAGATCTATCGTGAGCACTGATACCTGTGGTGGTACCTTCAGCAGCATCCACGGTGATGGTGTAAGCGGTTCCATGACGATCAGTGTTGTTGGCAACCATTAGAGGCAATTCCAAAGCATCAGCTTTAGCGTTGGACAATGGAGCACACACGTACCCGGAAGAATAACGAACCAAGAAGGCCATCTTATCGGCAGTGGTTTTTTCAGCAGCAATGATTAAATCACCTTCGTTCTCACGAGACTCATCATCCATGACGATAAGGAATTCACCGTTTTTGTATGCTTGGATGGCTTGTTCAATTGGGGTAAAAGTGGACATCTTGTTGTATAATAATTATGTGAAGATAATGATCTGGAGAGAAGGGGAAAACAGCAGAGAAGGAGAGCACAGAAAGGGAGCAGAAGCGGTGGTTTATATACAGCGGAGGGATAGGAGGAAGAGCAGGAGGATACGGAGGCACTGAGTATCAACTGATCTAGAGCCTGCTTATTGTGGTGTGAAATTGATTTTCGATTCCACAGATGACTAAGATCGCCAGTGTGGAAATAATTAGCTATACTTTTCATTGTTTTTCTCAGCGGTTGTGGATGGAGGGTTTGTCGGCGGAGTTAAAGAATAGAGTATGGCTTGTGCTTGTAGTGGTGGGGTCTGTTGTCGGGTTGTGGGACTGTAGTGCACAGGCAGTTGGTGGTGGTGGTGGTGGTGATGGTGATGGTGAGGGTGATGGTGGTAGTTGTTGGTCTCTGAGTCTACGACCAAATCTACAAAGATCAATGATCGCCATGATCTAACAGCTATAACGTCTGTGAGATTTTCCACACTTTGCTGAGGTAGCACTGTTGATCTAGAGGATCGAGAGATCTGGGTGTGGGTGGATGTGGGAGTGGTAGTAAGGAGAGACTCTAGTGGGATAGTTTGAGCCATGTGGTAGGACCATAGATAGAACCATAGAACAAGTAGAACAAGTAGAACATGTAGAACAAGTAGATGGGGGCATAGAACAACAACTACAAGATGACACATAGCCTCCAGCCAACCACAGCGCACACAACAACCTTAAACCCACCGCCCATCCCACGGGTAATCCACCAGCAGCGCTAGTGCTAATAATTAGGTGTTTTTAGCAGATCAAATATACAAAGATCAACTTTTAGTGTCCATCATTAATCGGCGTCGCCCTGAACGTGGCGGGCCAATGGGAGCGCAGTGTTATTTCAGTCTCTTCAGCATCAACATCAACATCAACAATCAACTACAAGAACGAGAAGGACAACAACAAGAACAACATCAACAAATGGATGCTTGAATCAACAACTCGGTACTTAAACCATATCAGCAGCTGACTAACATCCGCGGAAATATACCCAAGGTTATGGACCCATACTTCGTTCCTTTTTCGGCCTTTGCAGATGCGCATATAAATAAAAACCTCTGCCATTCTTCCAGTAAGTAAGAAATATAATCTTGTAAACTAACAACTTTCAACACAATCCTACCAGTTTTATCATGAAATTACTTACAGACGAAGAAGTCGACGCCCATTTCTGGGCCACCGCCACTGGGGGTGTCTACGGTGCTGCTGCTGGGTTGGCCATCACAGCTGCCATCTTCAAACTCGGGGCTCGCAAATATCCAAACTTCCCAAAGAACTTGCCATGGTCCATCCGTACAGCCATCTTCATCTCTCCTCCAACAGTGTGCACCACCATTTTCGCTGAAGAGGCATCCAATGCCTTTGACAGAGAAATGTACTCTGGTGACTACGATGCAAGAGTCAAACTCGAAGAGCACACAAGATGGGCCAAATTACCACTCACTGAAAAATTGCTACAAGGAGCAATCAACAACAAGTACAAAATCATCGTTGGTGCCTGGGCAGCCTCCATGTATGGGTCATGGAAGTTTGTGGACAGAGACCCTATCATGACCAAGGCTCAAAAAATTGTCCAGGCAAGAATGTATGCGCAATTCCTCACCGTGGGGCTATTATTAGGATCCATTGGTCTCTCGATGTATGATGAGAAACATCATCCAGAACACTATGAAAAGAAGAATCAACTAGAAGACTGGGAAAGAATCTTGAAAGAAGGTGAAAATAAAAAGGAGGAAAAAAACAAGGCATACCAGAGAACTAGAATCTACAAGGATTAGATTGGATTATAACCAAATATACTACTGTTTGGTTTCTTTGATAAAGGATAGATGATACTACATTCTTTACTGTTTTGTTGACATGTTTTATGCTCTTATGTTATGTTATGTTTTGTGTATATACGACCAATGATGAATCAATCATGAATATCAAATAGCCATCTGTAGTATATTTTGTCAATCATACTAATATCAGTCTATCATAATATTTCAGTCACTCCAGTATTAGCTGATGGTTCAAGGCTCAGCGAGTTTACCCAACAATGTCTGATGGAACCTCTCATGAAACCCCTTTGAACAAGTAAACATCATTGCCTCAAACGTTTCGTAAAAAACAGTATCATTTCCATCATCTCGTTTATCGATATAATTATTATTTTTATTCGTACGATAAATCCATCCATTTGTCGTGTATTCCACAATCATCAGATGATGTTCCTTGGTTTCAATGTGTAAATAAGGCCATTCAACATCAATGGACTCCACAAACTCTGAATATTCTTGAATCACACTGTCATATTCTTGTTTGGCCAATTCCATCACTTTTATTTTTACATGCAGAGAAAATCAAAGAATTAGGAAATATTTCAGTTTTTATCAGAGATAATTGAAGATTTTGAAGTTTTTAACCGTTGACGAATACCTTTATATACAATTTAAGAATACCCAAAAATGAAAGCTTCTCAATACATCAAAGACAACAAATTCTTCATGCTATCTAAATCATGGTGTCCTGATTGTCATTACGCAATCAATATTTTCAAGAAATATAACGTTTTAGATAAATTCTTTATATTAGAATTGGATAAACTTCCAACAAATGAAGCAACAACTTTGGAAAAAGATTTCACTCAATTAGCTGGACAAAAATGGGTTCCATTTATTTGGATTAATGGTGAGAAATTTGGAACAGAACAAACTTTAAAACAATATGAAAGTTTGGATCAAACTGAATCTGAATTTAAAAAATTTGGTTTACTATGAGAAAACTCTCAAAATGACATAACCATACATAGTACAATGAACTACAACAATCAATCAATCAATATTAAATCATAACGTTTCTTTATAAATAAATCATCGACTATTCTCCCTTGAAGCTCTTGATCTAGTTCTTAAAGGTTCACTAATCGTGGGGATCCGTCTTCTTTGTGCTGAACTTAATGATCTATATTCTGCATAACTCATCTCATATTCATAGTATTCTTTATATTCTTTTTCATTCTTGGCTTCAAAATTATTCTTATCATCATCTTCAGTGTTCATAACAACTTTATCTTCATTATCATTATTATTATTCTCTTTAACAATCCCAGTTTCAACTTCATCATTAGAAATCGTCGTAGAAGTAGACATTGAATTATTGTTTATAACATAATCAGTCTCATCAAATTTCACTGCACTCAACCCACCTCGAGATTTCCGTCTATTATGACTTTTCTTAAACTGATCTTTTTTTTCTTCAACTTTGGGACTTTCACTACTCTCTAAGTCAAATATAATCTCCTCCTTGGTCGTAACATCATCAACCAAGTCCTTGAATTCATCTTGTTCCCTCTTAACACCCCCACTCAATTTACTGTTCTTCTCGTATAGTTTTTCCAAATATCCGACATTATTATTCCCATCTTTAGAACTTAGCCTTCTCTTTTTTTTAGCAACACCTTCATCAATACAAACTCCGGGTGCGAGATTCTTATCAGGATCCAAGCCTGCTTCTTTTAATTTCTGTAATGAACTAACACCAATCTCATCTTGTTCTTTAATCTCCATTATTTTACCACAATGTAATGCAGCATCTTCTTGACTCTTATATTCAATAGAATGCGCCAATCTAGCATGATTTAAAAACCCCTGTGCGCTACCAAAATCAGTTCTCCCACATTTCGGACAAGCAATCCGTACAATCACCCCATCAGATCTCTTATGAACACAAATCTTGTTCCCTGTGGCTGCATCGATAATTGGCCGTAGTCCACCATACGAGGTTCTATGAATTGTAGGTTCATGCTCCTTTGATGATCGACGCAAGTTATAGGAACTCCCCGGTGGTGTATTCGCATAATTCATACCAGCCGAGGTGTCATCCGGTGAAATACTTCTTCTTTGAAGCAATGAAGCCTTCAATTCAATCAACTGTTTAATATATTCAGCATACTTCACATCATCATGTAATTTTTCCATCATTTGTAAGTCGGAAACAACTTTGGTGATCTCATTCTGTACCAAGTGGTATTCTCTATGTTTCAACAAAATCTCCAAATCAACTTCATTTATTAAATTCTGCTTAATTTCCAATTCCAAAGGGTTCATAGGCTCAATGTTTATCTCACTTGGAGAAAACCCATCTGAATTCGGCGACTTGGGCGTCGCTATCTGCAAATAGATCTGGTTGTGCGCCGGAGTGTCATTGACCTCATCGTTGAACTGCAACTGGCGGGACATCCTGTACTTTCCTTCCCTTCTCGACTGCTTCCGTCAATTGATAAAGAGCTTTGGATAAACGTTGTGGCAAAACAAAGAGAAATTGGAGACGATGAGGGAGGGGGTGGTGGTGTTGAGGTGTTGGTGTTTAGGGCAACACAGAACGGCCTATCACGTGCCGTCAGGTGATACTGCGCGATTTTGTTCAATATTTCCATTTCAAACCCCGGCAAATCTATTCATTCAAGTTGAACTCTGTATGGTTCATTGTACTGTTATATAGAGTGTCTGATACAGCCAAAGTTCTAGATCGTATCCATATTCTACCATGTCCAAGAAAATACCTTCATCCTTTGACGATGAGAACAACTACAGGTGAGTAGATTAACTGCTGGAATCTTTTAGCAATCGGTACTAACTAAACATCTTTAGACAATTAGATTTCATTGATAAGTGTATCAAGAATTGTAAAGAACAACCGTTGGTTCCCCTGGGGACAGTAGCCACCACGATTGCCGTGATACTCGCTGCAAGATCTCTAAGAATTGGAAACAGACCAGGAGCACAGAAGTGGTTTAGATACAGAGTTGGATTCCAAGGTTTCACCATTGCTGCTCTTGTGGTTGGTGGGATGATCTACGGGAGAGACACTGTGGAGACGAGAAAGACCAGAGAGCAAGAATTGCATGAAAAGGCCAAGTTAAGAGAGAAGTTGTGGATTGAAGAGCTTGAAAGAAGAGATTTCGAAGCCAAGGAGAGAAAGAAGAGAGCAGAATTGGCTAGAGAAATGTATTTGAAGCAGCAGCAAAAGGAGCAACAAGACCAAGAGCAAGCCCAGCAGCAGCCAGTAACTGTGGATGAGACTTCAAAATAGGGCTTTCATGAACGATGTTACGTGTATATATAACAATAAAAGATTTTTTGCAAATACAGATATACATATACTTGTACAGTCTGAATTCCGCCTATATCCGTTTGGGGAAATCTCCCAACCCAACCCCAAGCCATCATAGCCTGCGCCTTTAATTTGATTGCAACACAAATAATAACTACCCCTTGCGGCCCACACCCACCACTTTACTCTCCCCACCACGCTCTTTATACAGCCAATTGACTCTCACTACGAAGAACAAGAACAACACAATGTCCACGGTCTTCAAAACAAAGCAGATTGCCCTCGAGGACGGGATCCGCAACATCCTCGTGCAAAACTCCAATGGTCCCTGTTCTTTATTGGCAATTGTCAATGCGCTTTTACTCAAAGTTGATGCACACAGTGCCCCAGAGATCCATCATTTAGTGGCACTTGTGAACAACGAGGACCAAGGAGTGTCTCTCGAAGTGCTCTTGGAGAACTTACGGGATATTGCCATTGCCAATACGAGACAGTTTGGGTATGAACAGGAGGAACTCCAATTGGTCCTTGGGTTCCTCCCGCATTTGAACGAAGGTTTGGATTTGAACCCTGTATTCACTGGTGGATTCACCCAGAGCAAGGAAATGCTGATATTCAAAGTGTTCAATCTTGATATCGTCCATGGCTGGATCATCACCCCTGAAGACGCTGAGTACCGTAATGTGGTGAAGTATGAATCATATGAGAATGCACAAAATGTCTTGATCGAGGCATATGAGGTTTCAAATAAACAGGGTCATAAAGATGATGTTGATTTGGAGATTTTAGAAGATTCAAATAAGATTAAACATTTCTTTGCAAGAACAGCTACACAATTGACGGATTATGGATTACAGTACTTGAAAAAAACTATTCCATTAGGTGAAATCAAGATATTCTTTAGAAATAACCATTTTATGACTATTGTCAAGGATTCTAATGATATTTATCAATTAGTTACTGATGCAGGGTTCGAGGATCGTAAGGACTACGTTTGGGAAAGTTTGTTGAGTATCAATGGATTAAATAACTCGTTCTTTACTGGGAAATTCCAACCTATTGTGGATAGTCCAACCCAGGGTCAAAATCCATTTGAAACGAGTGGATCGCCTCAATTGGATGATGACCATGCATTGGCTTTACAAATGCAACAGGAAGAAGATGAAAGAACAGCAGGTGCAATGCAAAGATCATATCAAAGAAATCAAGACAAGAACAAGAAGAAGGATAAGAAAGATAAAAAGGATAAAAAAATCAAGAAGGATAAAAAGGATAAAAAATGTATTATTATGTGATTTGAAGATAAGTGTATACGACTAGGATTATGATGATGATAAAATGTGAATACAGATCTGATATGAAAACAGGTAAAGTCATGATATGATATGATATGTACTAATCCCTCTTCTTTTTCGATTGTGGAGACTCAGCAGAGAACTGTGCACCCATCTGTTCCTTCAAGAAATCTGTGAGCCTCTCCTCTGGATTCTCACTCTCCACTATCTCTTTGAGTTGTAGTCTCTTATCGTCGTCTATATCAATATGAATATCCTCTTCATTGCGATACTCAAACCTGATCTGTTCTCCATCCGGCAGCCTCAGCTCATCTCCCTCCTTGCTGGCTATCTCGACACCACCGTCGCCACCACCGTGAGCGAGACTCTGTAAGTATCTCACCACATCAGGGAACTCCCCATCTTCTTCAATAAATTCACAAGGCGTCTTCCCATCATGATCCTTCACTCGCCAATCTGCCTTATATTCCTCCACCAGCAACTTGGCCATCTCCAGATCTTCCACATGGTGCAATGGTGTGTCTCCCTCCTCATCCTGAACGTTGATATCACCTCCTTTGGACATCAAAAGCCTTAAAAGATCGACATTGTTGTACGACACTGCAGCGTGGATGGGCGTATACCCATTGGGATCTTTGACATTGGGACTCAACCCAGCATCCAAAAACTTTTCAACTTCATTGATCTTGTTGTCTGCTGCAGCAATCCAGATATTTGACATTATAGGGGGGTTCAATATATTCAATATCCTGTACTTGAATATCTTTTGAAGTTTGGAAATTATATATTAGAGAGAGAAACGCATAGTAAATTTTTTACTTCGCGGATTTTGATGCAATTTCCACAATATCTTGAATATCTTGAATATCTTGAATATCTTTGAAGTGTCATCATCATACGAACCATTTCTCTCATATAATGATCGAGACGGGCGATGTGCTGAACAAGCAAGAGACCAAAGAACCGCAAAGACCGGTACCCTCTGGGTTCGAGTGGTGGAGACGGACGATGAGTTACAAGACTGGGTTTGCAACCGATGAGGAACGCTCAACTTACGAAGCAGACCTCAAGCTTAAGACACAGCAGGACGAATGTGCAAAGTGCTACGAGTACCGTGACTGGGCTATTAGCTATAGTCCCATTGTAATCTTTATGCTACAGCAGATCAAAAAGGCTGGGAAAGAGGTGAAGGACTCTCAGATCGTGTGTGATTTTTGTGATGAGTGGAAAGGTGGTGGGTTCCATCCAGAGCTTGGTGTGTTGCTATGCCAGAATAGGATCATTGACAAGTGGCATTTGGAGGACACATTGGCACATGAGCTGATGCACTACTATGACGAGACCAAATTCAAAGTGGACTGGTTGAACCTCAGACATCATGCCTGCTCTGAGATCAGGGCGAGTTCCCTTAGTGGAGAATGCCGTATTATGAACCAATTGAAAAGAGGCGGACTCATGAGGTTCGGTAGAGGTCATCAGGACTGTGTTAAGAGACGTGCGGTGCTCAGTGTGATGGCCAACCCTAATTGTAAAGACCAGGACATGGCTTCCAAAGTGGTTGATGAAGTGTGGGACAGTTGTTTCAACGATACAAGACCATTTGATCAGATATACAAATAGATTAGATAGAATAATCAAAAAGCTGTTTATTGATTAGACTGCTAAACTGATGACGATGATGATAATCTTGATGCATACCATATTCTGTATATAGTGAAGGGGCAAGAGAAAGAGAAAGAAAGAAAGAAAAGCAAATAAATAAATCTAGAAAGTTAAATATAATGTACACATCAATGAAGGACCTGTAGCAATGCCAAACCAAAAGATTGCATTCCCCAGAATCTTACGATCTTTTAACCATTTGGTTTTGGATATTGTTACCAAAGGTAATTGAAACATTTGTAAAAGTAACAAATATCCCCTCAACTTGTGGAAAAGAACATACATAGCCAACTCATGGACGATGGAACTCAATAAGAAAGTGAATATGGTAGCAGTGCTCTTTTTGAATCTGAAGGCACTAATAGAACTATGATAAACGTGTCTCAAAAGAAATTTATGCACTGGGATATTCCATAATCTTGCAAATTGATCCCATGAAATACAATTCCACCAAGGACCATAGAAATCACGATCACCAAATCTTGTCAATTCAGCAATACAATTCAAGATTGCATCCCAAATTAAATAAAACACAAATAAATACATCAAGATGAAACTTGGAATTAAATCCAATAATAATTTCAAATAATGAATAATGCGTTCAGTCACTGGTAATGAACGTAATTCAATAGCCTTCATTGCAATTGGATACATTGAGTTTTGTGCAATGACAATCATAAGTAATATAACACCAAAGATGGCAGCCAATTTAGATCCAACAAAATCCCATCTAACTCTTGAAGTTCTTGGATAATCAATTTGATAAACCACTGTAGGGAACATTGTATACCAGAAGAAATTCTCTATATTGATATTTTCAGGGAATTGTAAAGTTTGAGATTGTGATGATATTTCAAATTTACAAAAATTTATAGATTCTTTCAAACCTTCAATATGATAATCATCTAAATTCTCTTCATGTTTTTTCAGAAACCCACTTGAGAATTGCAATTCATGATAAATTCTCCATAGATAACCATTATAGAACCCATATGAATGCATCTTCATCAATAACACCAATGAATGTAAAAACAAGAATATTTTACCAATCCAAGGAAAGTTTTCACGTTCAGCCAAATACATAAATCCAGTAACGAAGCAAAACTCATAAACAGAACACAAGATCCATCCCGTGGTTTCCCAATCAATATAATTTTTTTTACAAAGCCAATGTAATCCATAAACGAAATAAATGCATAGGTACATGAAAAGATCAGTGAGTCCAATTTCAAATAAATCAGTCAACAAGATCTCAATAATTTCGGAATGGAACCCTTCGTGTCTGATATAGTAATCCACAAGGGTATCGACAACCAACACCCCAACAGCAAGCCAAAATAGCACAAAGAACCCAGCCAATTGATTTGACTCTGGTTCATTTGAGGCACTTAGGAAATTCTCAATCAGTGATTCATTTGGCTCAAATTTGACATCGTTCAAATTGGATTTCGGTCTTCCTTCTTCATCAAACCGTTTATTCACCTTGATGTTTGTCTTCAATTGGTACAAGTTCTCATCAGTGGTTTTCTTGATTAGTTTCAATCTTCTCTGTGTGGCATCAACTTCGGTGGCACCTGCCTCATTTGCGTTTGCCACAGCGGCATCCACGGCATCCGAAGCCAATTGGGCATGGTCTGTGGCCTCTGGTTGTGGTTGTGGTGGTGGGACCAAGTTCTCATCTTCTGGCTTGGTCTCGTACTCGTTGGAGTCGTTCAACGAGGATCTTTGCTTGCCGTAGGACTCGATTCTTCTGAGCGCCTCTGTCATGGAGTCTATCTATTTATATGTGTCAGTCTTCTTCAATTGCTGAGATCTTTTCGCTGCCAGTTGGGAACCCGCCTGTGAGCCAGTGTGCTGTTGTACTTTTCAACCTCTATAACAAACAAAAAGTAAAACAAACAACAACAAATCTGTGGATAAAGCGAGAGAAACAGGAAAGCCGAGGAAACTTTGACACATATTTGCGGTCTGACAAAGGGGTGGTGTGCGGGACATCCGGACATCTCTCGTATACAGGTCTCGGGTTTAGGGATTTACTCCGAGCCGCGATATTGGTTTTTGAAAAGAGAGAAGACGGAACTCCGTTATAAAGAGTGGAAACATTTGTAATACAAATACTTTGGAGCTTTAATCAGGGATTTGGAATGGATGCATTTGTCAGATTGTGCTCTTTAACTTTAAATTACAGTGTGCTGAAAAGGTCATATATATGAAGCCGTTTATCTTCAAATGCACCATGTTGAATAACAAGGACTGCGCTGCTACTCAGTTTAACAAATGACACAAACAAAACCCATTGCCCTTGGGGAAACCCACTTATTTAAACCCATCAAACTCGGGTCCATACAACTTTCCCATAGAGTTGTCATGTGTCCCATGACTCGATTCCGAAATGATCTTGAGACGCATGCTCCAACACCTCTGGTTACCAAATACTACAATCAAAGATCCCAGTACGAGGGCACTTTGGTAATCACTGAAGGTATGAACGTTGATGAAAGTTCCATTTTGGGTACTTATCCAGGCGCACCAGGAATTTATAACACAGAACAAACACGTCATTGGAAAGAAGTCTTTGATTCCATTCATGATAACAAATCATTTGTCATTGTTCAATTGTTTCATAATGGAAGACAATCATCTTTTGAGTCATTATCCAGTAAAGGGTTACCTTACATTGGTGCATCTGCATCTTTACCAAATAGTTCACTTCGTGGATTAACACTTGATGAGATTGATCAATTAAAAAAATCATTCATGACAAGTGCAAGAAATGCAATCAGTGCTGGTGCTGATGGTATTCAAATCCATGCTGCTAATGGATATTTATTGAACGAATTCTTGGAACCAAGTTGTAATCTAAGAACAGACCAATATGGTGGTTCAATCATGAATAGGTCAAGAATAATTCTGGAAATCATTGATGAATGTATTGATGAATTTGGTTCTGATAAAGTCTCATTAAGAATATCACCATTTGGAACATTTGGAGGCATGAAAGGTTGTATTCATGATCCAGAGATGATTGAACAATATGAATATTTGATCAATGAATTGCAATTGCGCTCAGAGATGGGGAAGGCCCTACAATTCTTGGATATCGTTGAACC
This sequence comes from Xingzhongia strasburgensis, assembly GCA_030574715.1. Lineage (NCBI taxonomy): Eukaryota > Fungi > Ascomycota > Saccharomycetes > Phaffomycetales > Wickerhamomycetaceae > Xingzhongia > Xingzhongia strasburgensis. The sequence continues at coordinate 290,353 of JAJMFO010000002.1, forward strand.
AAGAGCTGATGGTGCTGATACTACTGAAGGTATTGATCAAGGTAAGTATAATAATGATTTCATTTTGCAAATTTGGAAGGGGAAAGTTGTTAGATCAGGTGATTATTATTCAAACCAGAACACCAATTTGGTTAAAGATATTTCTGATAATAGAACTTTGATTGGATTTGGAAGATTTTTTGTGTCTAATCCAGATCTGGTTACGAAATTAAGAGATGGTCAAGCTGCTGTCAGGTACAACAGAGCTACTTTTTACACCAATTCTGAAGAGGGTTACACTGACTATTGATAGGTCTCTGTACTATCATCTCACCGTTAGATAAGACTGCTATATATATATATATGACCTTGACAGTCATTTTTACTTTAGATTATAAAATTTCCCGTCTTTGTAGATTATGCGTCAAAATTTTGTTACGAATCTGCCAATATTGATCGGGTACGGAAACAATTAAAAAAAATTTTTAGAGCTCATCATGGGGAAATAACTGAAGTTTTGCTCGAGTTTTTATAAGTCTTCACATCTTTCAAGTGATTTGATCTTATAAGCTACGTATATATATCTCAGATTCAAATAGGTGGCTTTAATTTCCTTCAACTCAAGCTCAAAAACACAATCAGATCAATATCAGCAATAACCAAGTTACAATCTATTAAATAATAACAATACCAAATCATCATGTCACGTCCTGAACAAATCGCACCACCAGAGATTTTTTACAACTCTACAGAATCATACAAATATACCTCGTCGACACGTGTGCAGCAAATCCAGGCGAAGATGACATTCCGTGCTCTAGAATTATTAAACCTACCGGAAAATCAATCACAATATATTTTGGATATAGGTTGTGGATCTGGTCTTTCTGGTGAAATTTTAACAGAAGAAGGTCATATATGGTGTGGTATGGATATCTCGCCTTCGATGCTGGCAACGGGGTTGGATAGAGAGCTAGAAGGTGATTTAATGCTTGCGGATATTGGAAATGGGATACCGTTTAGAGCAGGTACTTTTGATTGTGCGATTAGTATTTCTGCAATCCAATGGTTGTTCAATGCTGATACAACATATAATGATCCACAAAAGAGACTTGCTAGATTTTTCAATAGTTTATTTGGGAGTTTGAAAAGAGGAGGGAAATTTGTTGCGCAATTTTATCCACAAAATGATGGACATATTGATGCGATGTTACAATGTGCTAAAGTTGCAGGGTTCCAAGGTGGGCTAGTCATTGATGATGCTGAGAGTAAGAAGAATAAGAAGTATTATCTTGTGCTGAGTGCAGGTGGTAGTAATGAAATGGGATCAACAGGGTTGAATTTAGCAGGTGTCACAATGAATAAAGAAGATGTAGAGGGGACAAAAACCAAGAAAAGAGTAGGCAAGAAGGAAGTGGAGAGTAAGAAACATTATATCAATAGAAAGAAGGAATTGATGAAGAAAAGAGGTAAGACTGTGGCTAAAGATTCTAGATTCACAGGGAGAAAGAGAAGACCTAGATTTTAATTCACTATATATATATATATATATATATAGCAATACTACAGTGTTTTCTAGTATGCTTAAATGCTTTTATATGTACATGGGGGGCTCAAATAAAAAAAATCTTCATCTTCTTCTCAAACTAGCTTCTAAATCACCAACATCCAATTTAGTGCCTCTAATGTAGTATTGTCTGTTTCTCTTTCTGTATTTGTATGGTCTTCTAACAACATCGATTCTCGATATCAAAGGACTGTATACTTTAGCGTTGAGTTCGACACCGACTTTACTGATGTTATTTCTGAGTCTGATTGTAGAGTCCAAACCTTTTCTAGAGATTGCAACCACTGTACCAATAAATGAAGGGATTGATCTTGTGGTATACATCACTCTGAGCACATCACCGGCACGGATCCCACCGGACTTGGCATTTGATCTGATGAGTTCTGTTCTCCAACTCGTAGGATCGAGTTTGGTGATCTGTTTGGATTTAAACACTTCGAGCACACTTTGTTTCGGTGTCTGGCGTAGAGGTTTGTAGACTGGGATCTGTTTTGTCTTCGTCGTTGGGACGATATATGTCTGTATCTGCTGGAGTGGACGCAGTGAGAAGGCCCTTTGCAGCAGAGAAGGACGGAACATCTTGAACTTTCCAAATATATACAGAGAAGTGTGAATTATTTCAATGTTTAACCGTAGATGGTTTGTTTGAATTTGTTGAAAAACTGAAAAACTGTTAGTGCCTGTATTTACGCAGAGACTCGTTAGACACCAGCGTACTCGCGAGAACAGCGGTATAGCGTACTATGCAATCTCTGTTTGACAGGTTTAGCATAAAACACTGCAATTTCACCTTTTTCCCCTTGAGTTCACTGGTTGTTGAACTGGGACTTAGTTGGGAGACGCTGACATTGGACACTGACATTGAGAATTATGCTGCGGATCCACAGGGCCGGGCTCCCGCACACAGCACGTCTACCAAGACAAACAGCAACACTGCTATCATCATCATCATCAGCATCAGCATCAGCATCACAGACTCAGAACCGCAGCATCACCACCAGCGTTGGCCCGAACTTGCAACAGCTACCACGGACATCGCTGCCGTCTTCCCGCCCGCTATGTCTTCCCTTTGAGCTGCTCCATTCGCGCAGGTTCCTCTCTTCAGACCCGTCAAAGAGCATTTTGATCTCACAGGCCCAGGACCCTGCTGCCCCAGACTTGTTCTGTCACTGGTTCTACGCCACCGATGTCCCCATCGCAATGCCAGAAGAGTATCAGTACACCAAGGAGACTGATCCAAAGAAGTTCACACCATTCTCCAAGTTTGACTCTGAACGACTCGAAAGAGCGTACCAGCGAGGGCTTGACGGAGTGGAGCATGAGAATGAGATCCCCGTTAATGAAGATTTCTTATTCGAGGTAAATTTAGCCAAAAGAGAGATGAGACCAGTGTACTGGGAGGGGGCTATCTACGAGGTGCGCAGAGGAACATGGTTCAACAGTGATGGGATGCCCCTTGATGAGAAACTTGCTAAGGAGTTGGAAACTGGCTACATCAGACTAAAACCATTTGAGAAGGTGACTAAAGAAGGGGAGCAAAGTCCATTGAACAAGAGCAGAGGAGACGTTTACATAATTGAGGGGAAACAACGTGTTGTGTATTCTGATGACAAGACTGCCTATTTGTTGAATGAAGGCCATGGTGGGAAACTACATGTCAGTTTCCTCAAGACTGTGAAGAATTTACCCTCGATCGGTGCTACTCTTTTGACAAGAGGATATAGAGATGGGGAGGCAAAAGTACAAGACGAAGGAGCTGAACCAAAATTTACCTCTTTAACAGATTTAATGAGTTTGGAGATTAATGAAATGTTTGGAGAAAAATCATCTACAATCTCTAAAGATGGTACAGATGCAAACACTAAAGATGCCATGAAGATTGAAATTGAACAGGACTACAATGCAGATGCTGAGAAATCCACAGGTGGACAAAGAGAAGTGGATCATTTGATCTTGTGTGTTCATGGAATTGGACAAATGTTGGGGACTCAATTTCAAAATGTGAATTTTATTCATACAATAAATGTCTTGAGGAAAAATTTAAAGAAAGTTTATTCAGAGAATAAAGATTTCCAAAAAATATTGAATGATTCCACAGGAGAGAATTGTCGTATTCAAGTCTTACCAATCTCTTGGAGACATAAAGTGGAATTTACAACTACAAACTCATATGATGAAAGATTACCATCTTTGGAAGATATCACTGTTAATGAGTTCAAACCAGTAAGAAACTTATTAGGTTCTGTTCTTTTGGATGTCTTGTTGTATTATGAACCTAGATATTTGAATCAAATTTTGAAAGAAGTTGTTAAGCAAGCAAATGATCAATATCGGATTTTCAAAGAACGTAACCCTGAATTTTCTGGTAAAGTGTCCATGATTGGTCATTCATTAGGATCAGCCATTGCATTAGATATCTTATCAATGCAACCAGATAACCCTAATTTAGATGATACAAATCCATTAATGCTAAATTTCAAAGTTGATAATTATTTCGGAATTGGTTCTCCAGTTGGTGTCTTTAATTTGTTGAAACATAAAAATATTGGTCCAAGATCCATGTTTGGTGAATCTTCTGATCATATGAAGACTTTGGCATGTGAAAACTACTACAATATATTTCATCCTTGTGATCCAATTGGATATAGAGTGGAACCTTTGATATCAAAAGATTTCACTGATTTCGAACCAGAAAGTGTTCCTTTCCTTATTGAAAATTTCAATAAACAATTATCACAATTCAGTAATGAATGGGCTCAAAAAGTTACGAGTTCTGCAGTGAATGCATTTGCAAACATGTCTGGTGTTGTAAATATTTCCAAACTTCTGGGTAATACAGATGCTGAAGCTGAGACATCTTCTGTAAATGATCAAAAGGGTGGTGAAGAGAAAATTGTGGAGAAAGTTCAATTGTCAGATGATCAATTGAAATTGATGAGAGCTATGAATTCGAATGGAAGAGTGGATTATGCCTTGAAGCAAGGTTATTTGGATTTGACTATTGTCTCAAGTGTTAGTGCCCATGTTAGCTATTTCGAAGATGAAAATGTTGCAGCTTTTATCTTGAAGGAAACTTTAACTAGACAGAACCCTGTAAAGAAGAAGACGGTACAATTACTTGTTGAGAATGAGTCCTAGATTAGATATAGACGCTTGTAAATATTCTTATTAACAAAACTGATATGAATTATGATATAATATAAATACTTTTCTTTTCGACACTACAAAACATGTAATCTCTACCATATAATTTTGAGTAATGAATATATATATGTAATACGTAAATCTGATTTTTGGTTTCATATCTTCATTCTAAAGTCATACAAGATGAACATCAAGACCATTTCATAAAATCTCACCAGGAGAAGAACCATAAACTACTTCATTTCTTTTCCTCCTTTTCAGAATCCTTCAAGAAATCAATGAGAAGTTTTTCAACGTCAATGTCTTCAGATTTATCAGCAGGTGCGGCAGCAGCTGGAGCCGGGGCTGGAGCTGGAGTACCAGCAGCCTTGTCAGCTGGGGCACTAGATCCACCAGAGGAGGCACCGACAGCAATACCGACAGCAGAAGCCAAAGTGGCAATTGAGATCTAAAAAGCAAAAGTTAGTAAGTCAAATAAAAGGAAATAGGCAAAGAACAATCCTTCCATCGATCCAATTGAATGCTTCCGAGTAAATCTGGAGTATATCCACACCTGTTAAAAGGAGACTTAAAATCCCCATCAATTATCTCAATTGAACTACTCTTCAGCTCTTCATGTCAGATCAAACACCACATACGTAGCGAGCAGGAACCTGTCTTCCTAAGATTGTGTAAGCAGAACCCATGATAGCAGCAGTGTACAAAACGTCAACAAATCAACCCATCGAGACACTTCTACTGTCTTTCAATTCCACCCATAATTCCACGGAGCGCAATATGACCGGGTAAGCACCACAAAACGCGAACTTGTTCTATAACTAAGAGTTTCGGAGATAGACCCTTTTGGGTATGGTTATGTGCTGAGCCCGTCTTTCCCGATTTTAACCCCGAGCTGCTGCTTGATGTTTCGAGAATTTTCTAAAAAGGCCAAAAGTTCAAGTTTTTGAACAAAATTGAAGCCTTTGAATTCCTCTTCCTCTCTTGTTTCTCCAAATCAATCAGTGAAATATCTTAGAAATGGTGAGTACTTATATCAATTGGACATATGTGGTATCCGTAACAATACTAATCAATTTCCTTATCAGTCTGCCTTGTTGAAATCTGCCTCCTCAATTGTCCCATTGTTAGATCGTGTTCTTGTTCAAAGAATCAAAGCTGAAGCTAAAACCGCTTCAGGTATTCTTTTACCAGAAAAAAACGTTGAAAAACTAAACCAAGCCAAAGTCCTTGCTGTTGGTCCTGGATTCACTGATCAAAACGGTAACAAAGTTACTCCAAATGTCGCTCCTGGTGAAACTGTCTTGATCCCACAATTCGGTGGTTCTACTATCAAAGTTGGTGAAGATGAAGTCATCTTATTCAGAGATTCTGAAATCTTGGCCAAGATCAAAGGCGAATAATCATCTCTCTTTATCATGTCTTCAGTTCTTTCCCTCTTTCCTTCGAATAGGTGAATAATTCTACATATTATTATTACTTGTAAATACTGCTGAATTGAATTCCTATCAATGTTCATCTATTCTTCAACATCAGATCAACCGTAGTATTCATACCTCACTGGCTTTGACTTGTCTGTAATAACTATCAACTTCAAATCTCTTCAAATAGTCTATTGCAACCTCCTCTGTATCTGCCCTAAATATACTCCACTTTTTGAAATGGAAATCCTTCAATTGACCTTCCCATACTAATTTACATTGATTCCCGTGTAAATCAATTTGTTCATCATTCACCACAGTGCCTTCTTGCCATTTGATCCTAGATAGCATCAACTTCTTATAAAATCTTAGATTTTTTTCACTTCCTTCACAAACAACTAATACAAAATTTGGAGCATAAAGTATGGTACCTCTCAAATTCAAATCTTTGGCATTTTTATCCACTTTGAACTTATGGGAAGGATGTATCAGCTTATCAATGACAAATACTGCACTAAATATCCCCTTTTGCAAATCTTTCTCATACTTGGTTTCAATTTTTTCATGTTTCTCCTCTTTGCTTAGCTTCCTACTCTCGTTATCTTCAATATGTTTCAAACGCCTCTCCTCAATTTCATGTCTGACTTGCTTCTCCACAGCAGTAGGATCTCTGATCGCTTCATTGGTCATTGCCTGCATCATATTACTCAGTTTCACTTTTGGCGGAGGTGGAGGATCCAGTCCCAATTTGATCCTGTCTTGTTGTTCTTTGTATCGCTCACTCCTAGCATTTCTTCTTGCCTTTTTCATCTCCTTCTTGGTCAGATACAGTGGCTTTGGTGGTGGTAGATGTCTTTCCCAAGGTGCCATGATCGGTACTGGATGTTGGACGTATATCGAGATGGCATCCTCATTGATCTTGCCATAATCGCCATCGTACAACAATGGCAAGTCCCACCATTCTGTCTGTGGCGGTTTGTGGACTTTGTAGTTCTCCTCGCCTAGTGTTAAATCAGGCACAAGTCCTGCTGCTTTTTTGGATTCTTCAATCTTGGCTTTGATCTCTGCAGCCTTCTTCTCCTTCCTCAGGGCTTCACCTTCTTCAATGTATTTACCCTTAGCATGAAAATTCAGTTGCCTGCTCTTTCTTCCATTCCCAAGCCCAGTGGAATCAAGGTATGGGTTGATGTCGTACCCTCTCTTCTTCATTTTCTGTAAATTTGGATTCTCGATATGTTCAATCTTGAAAGACGACGCGTCGCCCGTCAACAGCGGATCAAGCTCAACATTTAGTCCACGACCAGTAGACTTAGGTGGTTCTGACGCTGCATTGGACATACCGTTGCCCTGTGCGTTCCTTTTAGCCATCAACTGCGCTTTCCTTTCTCTGATACGTCTCGCAGCATCCTCCATATTTCTTTCTCTATCACCACTAGACTCTGTGTTTCTTGGTCTTTTGCGGTCTCCTTCTTTGCTCTCATTGGAAAGTCTCTTGTTATTACTCGCCATCTCTACACGGCTCCTGAACTCTCTTTGGCCAAACAAAATGGCAGGTTACCTCTCTTTATTTGATGAAATACATAAATTGAATTTACTGCGGTGCGTCCCTGAACAATTATTTAGCATCTACAACTTCTTCAAATCAAAATAAACTCTTTATTTATAAATCAAACTATCAATGTATAAAATCACAACAATCACTCTCAAACTCAATTCATATAACTTTGTCTTTTTTCTTTCCAGAAAATCAATCATGCCAATCCAAATCCTTCATGGCCTTCTGTAATCGCCAACAGCAACGAGCCTCTCAATGTCTCATAAGAATCATATGCAGGCAAGTCAATTTGGTTGAAACAAGTATGAGAGGTTGGTAAACGATCAGTAGATCCAAATGCTTTATGAATGCTGAACTTGGTGGCACCATTAGCCCCTTCCAATTCTTTGAATCCGTTAAGTGGAACTTTACTCGTACCTGTTGCAAATTGTAACAGCTTGGCACGCTCCTCTTTATCAAAGGAACGAACAGCTCTCCAAAAGTAGGAAATCTCTTTAGAGTTAGCAGTATAGTTGACATATGTGGTATTGTTCTTCCAATCATCCACATCAAGCTCAGGTAAACCAGAAATTAACAACTCCAATTCTTGTTCATCGAAAATGGCAATCAATTCTTTTGGAATCACACTGTGGAAACCTTGCAAGAAGTTATCAACTTGTTCTTCAACGCTCTTTTGTAAACGGTACTCGACAACCAGACGAACGTATTCGTGTTTGTTCTCCTCTGTAACTGAAATGTTTCTGCCATTTGGAATCAAATCGATTGTCTTCACTTCACCGTAATCGTCCGTCTCCATAGAAAACGTTTCGATAATTATATCGGTTATATCATTCTCCAACATCCAAATCAAAGACTTGTAATATTCTAGATCAATCGTTTCTAAATCTTTCAAGGAAACTGTACGGCCCAAGATGCTCTTATAGACATCCCTTGAGAAATGACAGTCCAAGAAACAACCATCATGAATAGCTTTACCAATGATACAACCGATAAATTTGAAAAAGGAAAGATGTTCAGGGTTCACCCATGAAGTACGGTTAGGATGAAAAGTCGTCTTATCAGAAGCAACAGGCAAGAACAATGCATAATCTGGATTGAACATTTGGCGAGAAAGCACTTGATACCATTCCCTAGTAACACCACCAGCGTCAACGCCTGCTTCTCCATCAAAAGTGATTTCCAACTTGGCATCTTTGAAATTGTTATTACTATTTGCAAACCATGCACGATAAGAATCCAAAAACACTTGATCACGGCGAACGTTGATGGACAGAGTCTTTCTATTATCTTTATCAGAATGCAACTTTCTATCGAAATAATTTCTCTTGTTGTCAAACTCCAAAATCTTGGGATTCTTCACTAACATTGCAAATGGACCACTCATCAACTTAGCATTCGATCTCACCATTTGATTCAAGATCTTCTTATGAGTGTTCGTGAACGAAAAGAACAAACTTTCGATTGGCTCATTTGAGAAATCACACTTCTTGTTTTCATACTTCAAAGCATCTTTAGCCTGGACCTCTTTAACTTTGCTATGCTTACAAACGACCATCAACGACTCGATCAATGGTAATAAAGTAGTGGCTATGTGAGTGATGTTCTTCTTGGACTCGAACAAATCAAGCGTTTCACTCAAAGCTCCCCATAAGTCACCAAGCTTTAGATTATTGTAAAGCAGTGTTAATTCTTTCTTCTCAGTTTTGTCCTCCTCTTCTTGGTCATTCTTCTCTTTTGAGTCTTTAGGACCTTTCTTTTGTCCATCTTCATTGAACAGGTAATCCAAAGCAGTAAGAACCCTCAAAAGCTTCGATTGATCAGAGCTAGATGAGGTAAACTTTAACATAATTTCAGAGTCAAAATCTGTTACACCAGAATCTAAGGATTCAAGATCATCAATCATCACTTGTAAATCTTTGATCAATGATCCACCAAGAGCGCTAGCATATTTAGATAACTCCTTTGTGAACACAGTATGCGAATTTACCACTAACAAGTTTTGCATTGCACTCAAAGTCTGTTGAAACGTTCTGCTTGAGCAATCATCTGCAGTCAATAGTGTCACGACATTTTTCAGACTTGGCACTGAAATACTGGGTAATTCAATCTTCTTCTTATTGTCGCCGTCATTGGAGTCTTTAGCCTTCTTCAAAACATTTAAGGGGCGGGAAGTGATTTGAATGATGCGAGAAAGCAAATCCATCAAAACAGACTTTTTCTTGACAATTGGATAATCCAGAAGACTCAACAAAGTGTTCAATGGGTACTTGGAATGTTTGACAAAATGTTGCTTCTTTGCAGATGATTGCTTCTTCAAAAGTGGGACTGCTTCTTGCTCAGTCAAGAAAAAGTACCTCAACTGGGGATCCGATTCTAATAAAAATTGAAGTCCTTCCAAGACTTGTGTGGCCACAGTGAAGGGTGTGGCACGATAAGGAAAATGGTTCTGACCGTGGTTCACTTTAGCTGTAATCGGAGTAGATGGTGTTTTTGGAGTGCCATTTTTCTCTGTATTAGCAACAATAGCAACAGCCGGTGGTTTTGCTTTAAGTGAAATCTGATGGAAAACCTTTTCTAGGGAATCCTGATTGCTAATACCATCGTGCAAAATAGAAACCAATAAACCTAAAACCTCTGTTCTTGTGTCTTTGTTGATAGAAATCTGACCAAGCAGCTGATAAAGTGATCTTCTGCCATGGAATGACTGAGGAATGAATATGTATTTGATCAATGATACAACCCCAGCAGCATCAATCAAAGGAGTGAAATAGACCTTTTGCTTCTTCTTTTCATTTTGTTCTTCCACAGGCGCAGTCGTATTAGCAGCATCTTCTGTTGCTGGGATGCCAGTAGCAACCACACTAGAGAAGGCATCTTGAACAGCGTTCAGTCTACTTGAAATAGCTTCTTGGGCAATAATTTCATCCCTAATATTGTCTGGAAGGGCATCAAGAAAGTCTTGATCAATTTCTCTACTAGACCCACCATTCTGAGTGGCTTGAGCACGACGTTCCCTGATATGCTGTGTTAAGACTTCCTCCCTCATATAATCTGGTAAGGCTTCAAAGAAATCAGGATCGATATCAGTACCACTTATATCTACCTGTCTGTCTCCAACCATAACATAAACCGGTTCTGATTCACGGTGCTCAGAAAGTCTATTGTCCCCGTCTTCAGCAACTTCTCCAAGTTGTGCTTTACGCTCCTCTTCCTCTTTGCGTTTTCTTTCTTCTTCTTCAGCTCTGCGCTTCTGTGCTTCCTCTTCTTCTTTCTTGCGACGTTCTTCCTCTTGTTGACGTTTCTTCTCGAACATTTCGAAGCTAGGACCATAGATTCTGTTTGCTATAGAGTTCAAAACTCTCAACGAATCCATTTTGTTGTATAGATTTGAGACAAATTCATTGTAACGATCTTTCGTAGATAAGATCTTAAGATCTGGTGAGCCATTTCTAGAGTTTGAGACTATACCCATATCTCCACCTAGGACCCTTCTCAAATTACCCCTGCTGAGCATGTCCTGTAGGTTGTATTGATTTAAAGTCCAGTCACGTCTGGCACGGGCACGCTCACCATATGATGGGCGCATCAGGTTCTCTAAATTCAGATTGACGAGCAAGCCAGAGCCAAAGCCGTTATTGTTGTGCGAGTTTCTGCGTCTGATTTCTCCGGTATCACGAGCAAACATACGGACACCTTCTATCATATCATTGATCGGGGAAGAATAATCAGTGAGGTCCGAGTCACCATCTTCATCTGAATCATCCACAGAGTGCAAATGCAATTGTCTCCAGTGTGGCGAAGCATCCTCGTCTTCTGAAATGATTTCTTCTAACTCTTCTTCCAGCGGAGAATCTCTCTCACCTGGAAAGTCAAGCTCATCAATCTCGTGAACAGCATCGAATGGCGATCCTACCTCATCTTCGTTGTCATTGGCAGCACCATGAGCAGGTTCATCGTGAACAGGATCTTCGTCGAATTCACCAACCTCAAGTTCGTCTTCCAGGACTGAGTCATATCCTTCCTCGGATAGCTCTTCAGGTACAATGTCATATTCCATATAGCCTTCACTGTCAGAATCGCTCTCCATCTCTTCATCAGAGTCAGAATTGTTGCTTCCAGTGGAATCCGTGATTGCATTCCCAACGCTATCACTATCCTCATCAGACACTAGCTCACCTTCATCATCTTCTAGCATAGCTTCTCTATCACCATCTTCATCCTCATCTTCATCTTCACTGTAAATGATGCCCAGAGATCTATCACCTTCCATATCAGCAATATCTTCTTCATCATAACTCAGCTCTTCATCACTATAGTCATCTTCCGAATCGATTTCTGCAACATCATACATTCCCAATGTGGAATTTTGAAACAAATCAGGAGTCTCCTCTTTGAAGTCGTTCTCATCTTCTTCAACTTCTTCTTCGTCAAGACCCGCTGACTGTTGTGAACTCTTGAATAAATCTTGATGTAGCTGTTTGACCTCTGATAATAAGTTCAACACTCCTAAAATGGACTCTAAGAGATAAAAATAGTCATTATAATTGAGATCGACATCCGATAAGATGGTTGTCAAGCTCTGTGGGAGTCCTGAGTCTATTATGGTTTGCGCCAAATGGTAGCAATCATATTCAGTGGTCGATGAATCGAGGTATTTATCTCTGGATCCCTTCAACATTAGCTGTAGCACATTACAGAGAGAGATAACCTTTGCACACATCGACTTCAAACTTTGTGTTGATGTATGTGCCTCCTTGACAACTTTATGAATTGAGTCAATTGTGAATTTTCTAATATAAATCATATCTGGATCAACTTTCTTAGGGTCAACTTTGACATTTTTATCGTCCAAAGTAGAGACAAAGGCAATAATGGCTTTACTGGCCAAATCTGAAACTGCCTTCATCCTCACTTTCTGATGATCATCCAAATTATCGAAATCTATGATCAGCTGGTGCAAGAAAAAGTTCAATGAGGTAGAACGAGGTTTTGCAGATTCTTCGCTGCTTGTTTGGAACAATTGTTTTTTGGAAAACGTCAAGAATTCAAGTTTGCTCTGTTTATAAGATCCCAACAATTCAGTAATGACTTTAAGCAGGAAGACCATATAAGAACAATGCTCATTCTTATCAACGACCGTTTTCTTTGGCTTTGTGACCTCGTTCTTCTGTTTCTCTTTTTCCTCTTTTTTTTTCTCTTCTTCAGACAAGGGTGGCTCAGACAGCCAGTCTTGCTTGGAAGTGGCCATCAACTCGGTCAAAAGCAAATGAAGTATACCAGTCTGATTTTTCAAAGCAGAAGGTTGTGAGCCTTTCTCTTGTTTTAGTTGAGAAGAATCGACATCAGTCATGGAGACATCTTCTTGTTCCGTCTCAAACAATTTCGTATTCAAACTCTTAACGGGTTCTTGGAACTCTGTGAAGCGCGCTCTCTTTGATAACTCTTCGACAAAAATACCAGGGGCTCTCAAAACAATTCCAGATGAATCCTTCAAAAGCGAACCCAAATCTTTAACTTTGTCTCTTGATTCTGGTTTGTTCCTAGAAGAATAAAGTTTGTTTATCTCACGAAGTACCAAGTCTCGGAGAAAATCATCCGTTTCATAACACCTTCTTACAAGAAAGAGAAAAGTAGTTTGGACATTGACTGGCTTTTCAGGTGGATTCTCCTTAGGCTGGGATTTCAAAGACTTCATGATCTTAGGCAGGATTCCGGAAAGGATTACTTGCTCAGTATATTTGCGATCACTGCAGTAAATCGTAAGAAGTCTGCAAACATTCAAAGCGCTCTGTGGGTTAGTAAAGTCACTAATTTTGAGAAGCATATTGAAGAGAATGTCGTAAGAACTAGAATCCAACTTGTATGGAACCGGTAGTGCTTTCAAAAAAGGAAAAACCACAGCAACATCAAGTTTCTCGATATCAGGAAGTTTCGTAGCAGCAACAATCTTTATTAGTGAGAAAAGTGCCTCAGCAAACCAGTCGCAATTGGCAAATTCTGGCTGAAGGTTTTCAATCATGTACAACGAAAAGTTTGACAACGTTGAGTGAGAGTGGAAAAAAACAGTGTCATTCGAGAGCAAGATACTGAACAAGCTCAACATTGATGTCAATGACTGAGAGTTTTCATTGACAAGTTCAAAGGAATAGATGAACTCGACGACCATATGCAAAATGTTGTGCTCAAAGGAGGACACATTGCATTTCGGAGAGTTCAAGAACGAGCTGAACAAAAATTCAGATATCTGTTTGGTCGTCTTTGGATACAACTGCGCAACCAATAAAACCTGGTCCAATATGAAATCACTCCTGAGCTGACGAAGGTCCTCGAGTTGAGTCAAAGTATGCATATTCTCGTACTGAGCTTCAACAATCTGTGGTTCAGGAACATCATATTCGCTCGATTTCCTATTTCGTTTGAGCATTTCCCATTTGTTATCGTCCCTCAATCCACTAGGCTTCTCGTCCGAGTCTAAAAAGGATAGATCACCACCGCTCTTAGCAACTAAAGAAGAGGCCTCCTCTTCTGAAAGACCGAGACTCATAAGAAATTCGACTCGTGTACGAGGATTCTTGCAGCTCTTCCACGTAATCTTATATAAAGCACCATCAGATTGATTCAAATTTCTCTCTCCGCTATTCGAAAAAACCTGGGTTGACAACTTGATGAGCTCTTGGACAATGGCATCTGGTGCCTTGGTGCCAGTCTCAAATGCTGATAAAGCATCTTCATCAAAAATGTCATTGATAATACCAAAAGAGAGCAGCTTGGCTTGTACGACAAATGAAGCAGTTAAGTTGTTAGCATGAATCACCATAGCGCCATTGAAAGCACCTTCATAAAATTGAGGAGAGCTATGCACAATAGCACAGTTCTCATAGGCAGTTGCTTTGTTCAATATAACAAACAAATCCAGGACTATTGCGATAATTATACTCTCTCTTGTATTCTTGACAAATGAAATCTCTTTGATATCATCGATTTTCTTGGGATCTAAGGAGGCTAATAATCCCCAAAAATGCATGAGAGCTTGTTTCATTTTCATAAATCCACAATTCTGTAAAAACATGATAGCACCGATAGTGAGTAACTTATCATTTGGGTCAGTTAAGCAATACTGAGCTGTGTGATAAAGGGCCAAGAAAACTTCAGGATTCGCAAAATTAGCTTCATCCAAATATCCTGAAAATATTTTGGTAATTTCGTCAGCTATCAACACAATATAGCCCCGATAAGAGTCCATAGAAAAGTCTTGTCTTGTGGAAGTTGATAGACATAACAAAGTATGGAAGATGATTGAGATGGATGAATGAATACGATGGGTCAAGAATCTCACTTGAACAGAGTTCTTGAATTTAGCAGCAGTGTTCTCGTGGGGGTTTGGTTCATCTTCTTTATTATAATGGACAATTAAAGGAGGGAAAGGATCATCATATTGACTCAATGTTTGCTCCGTCACTGATTCTGGCATGGTTGAGCGCAAAGCATATTCTTCAATAGCCAAACGTTTTAGAAGTTTACCCATATTTTTCACCAGTCCTATCCCTTTATCATCTGAAAAGAATTTTGCTAATTGGTCAATTCTTGTGGCGGAAAGACTGGATGGGTTGCAATATACATCAACAAAAGCAAAAAGAATATTATTTGCATCTATCAATTTGTTTAACAAATCGTCAGATCGCTCAATGTTGCCTTCAAGCCTTTGAAACAAAGAACAGCTATCATCAGCATTGAAGTAAAATTCGAGTGCTCCCACATATTTGGCTATTTGGTTCACCATCTCTCGTGGTGCATATTCTCTTCTTTCATCATCAAAGTATTTCAACGCACCATTCAAAGGGTACATGGCATTTGAATAGACATAATCGTATGGTGAATTCTTGACAACAATCAATGGAACCCACTTCTCAAATGGGATTTCGGAGATCAAGGAAGACCATGAGTTGCTCGATTGAACAAGATTGCCCAAAAACACCGAAGCGTTTTCCAAGACATAAGCTTCGTCAACAGACTCCCACGTATCAAGCGCCTTTTGTCCTTCCTCGTTATCAATTATCTCCTCCTCGTTACTATGGTAGAATGAGCCCTTGGCAGACTGATAGATATGTGGTCTTGGTAAATTATCACAGCCAATACTAGGCAATCTATCGACTAACCTTTTGATTTCGGAGGTGATAATTGGTTTCAAGTCATTGTAGTGTCTTGCAAGTTCATCGACGGCAGTGGCGAGAAACTCAGTACTATCCGTTTGAACTAACACCTTGGCAAACTCGCCATTGTCAAAAAGAGTGAAGAAAGTCTCAATGATTTTGAATTCTTTAACTTTTTGCAGACCCTCCTGATTCAAAGAAATGGCACCTATTGATTCAGGAAGAGCCATCAGAAGCTCTGAGGATTTGACGAGTAGGTTTCCAAAGTTGTTGAGGATGATGTCAATTGTTCCCTTTTCCTTCAATATTGGGTAAGAAGTTGGTTCATTGTGAATGATTGCAGACACGATGTTGATAGATAATGTCAGCAAAGTATAGCCGAAAATGTCAATGTTGGTGAGGATCATATTGACGTGATTCATTAATGGAGAATCAAATAGGTTTCTGACTCTATCACCAGACTCTTTCTGTAGCAATTGACAAACAAATCTCAACAAAGAGCGCACCAAGTTACACTGCTTGAAGCTGATATTATAATGTACTATCGAATATTTTGGAGGCCCACCGCCATAGCCTGGATTGTCCAGAGCGAATTGTAGCTCGTTACCTATAGCCTGAACAAGTTTCGAGTAACCCTCGTTATCTCTGAAGATTTCAATGTAAGATACGTTATTCGAAACAACTGAGTGTAGCAGATGAGCGGCAGCTGATAGCGTAGTCTTCAAATCTGTTTGTGGACCAACAAATTCAGATAAATGCTGAATCAAACCGGCTGATACCATGACAGAACCAAGAGATTTTGTATCGGCCAAATTGGAGATAACATTGAAGAAGGAGGTGTTGAACTCTTCAAATGCACTCTCGGTGTCATTTGACTTGATTTGCTTTATAATTTTTCTCAAGTTCTGATATATAAGTCCGTGAGGCACACTACCACCTAATCCTCTGACAATCTCGCTTGACCAAACTTTCATTGAGGAGATACATTCCAAGCACTTAATCGCTGAAAGTCTGACATCTTTAGGAACACTGTTGTTCAAGTTGACCAAGTCAATAAGCGAGCTCAAAACTGTAGGATCAGCTTCAAAGATCCTAGAAGTGATTTCAAAATCGCTGTTCACACAAACAAGAAATCCAATTGCCAAACATTTCAGGACCACTAAATCTTGCCTCAACTTGATACATTCATAGGAGTTTGAGTTGAAAGCTTTGGCCATCAATGCCCTGTAGCTATATTTCAACCAAGATTTATCGGGAATTTTCTCTGATCCTTTGTCAAATATTTGTTGAATTGAAAGTTTGCGAATCTCTTCCTCAGGTATAACAAAACGTGATGTTTTATCTCCCTTTACAGCTTTTGACGTCTCTTTTTGTGATCTCTTCTTTCTGGATGGTGAAGTGGTCTGTTGTTGTGATCTCGATCTTTTCAAAGAAGGAGAGCTTTCAATTGCGGAATGATGAGGTGAAGGATGTTGAGATTGGTGTCCTTGAGTTGCATTCGAGCTATCTGATGGGTAATAAATGAACTCTAGTTGCTTCCATTTCTCAGGTGCTTGTGGATTCTCCTTGATGTAATCAATTAGGGACAGAGTTGTGTTTGTACCGGTATTAGCAGTTAATGTGGATGCGGGTAGAAACACACCAAAGAAATAGAGCCTATCCGAGACTTTTCTCTGTGATAGAAACGTTCTTTTCATCGTCTTGATTGAATACTTCTTACCCAATACCACAAAAATCCTCAAAATAGCAATAGCAACTGGAATGGTTGGAGAGTTCAGCAAATCGTATAATCTATGGGAGGAAGCGTAGACCGATTTGTTAGAACAATTCTGCAAAAGAAGTCTTGTGAAATTCAAAATGGAGACCACCAAATCAACATCTTTGGAACCCAATTCCACAGGTTTACAATATTCCTGATCCAACCCATACTTTGATGTGATCTTTTCCAATATAGCATCAAACTTGTTCAACACAGAAACCCAATTCAATAGCGTTCCTCTTGAAGTATCCCAGGTACAGTTGTTATTCAAGAACGATGGTAGATCCCGCTCTGAAAGACCTTCAATCTGTTTGATGAAGTCCTTCAAGGGCTCAGCGATGTCCTCCAGTTGTTTCTCCTGTCTCTTGGTGATAATCATCTTGAAGTTTTTTGCCGATTAAAAATCCAAGTGTTTAAGACAGCGGTAATCCAAGAGGATTTGGCACAGAGCAAAAATCTGTGGGTAGAGTCTGTTTTGTAGTCAATTGCAGCGCACAAGGCAGACCAATTATGGCAGGAAAGTTTCAAGAAGCGCTTGATGTGCAATAGTGGCAAACTCGCGCTTGCAAAAGAAATAATAAGGCGATTGGCACAGCGCTTGCACAAGTATATGTCACAGAGTTATCAAACACAGATAAAAAGACCAGAAGTCGCTGAACAGTATACCGTCCTTGTAATTGCGTACCTTTTTGCCAGAAATAGCACCAGAGGAAAGTGACAATTGAACCTAGTACAAAAATCTTCCTTGCCAAAGTTCGCGATGATTGAAATCCGGTTGGGACACTGTCCAGAGGATGGAGGGTGGATGATGTAGGTTATAATTCTACAACTGATCAATTGATGCTATGTTTCTGCTATTTACAGGTCTATTTACTTCAAGCATATGGGTTGTCACTTGCCTCAATGAATTCCTTGTCATCCATGTAAGGTTGCAGCACTTTTGGAATGGCAATGCGGTTTTTAGCAGCATCGTAGAAGTTCTCAATGATTGCAACAATCACACGGGGAACAGCCATTGCTGTCCCATTTAAAGTGTGGACAAAGTGGTTCTTTCCATCTCTTGTGCTCCTATATTTTGTGTGCAGTCTTCTGGACTGGTAATCTGTGCAGTTGGAGGCGGACGTTATCTCACCAAACGACTCACGGCCAGGCATCCAAGCTTCAATATCGTACTTTTTTACAGCTGGGGCTCCTAAATCATTGAATGGCATGTTTATCACCTTAGCACTCAGTCCAAGCGATGATATTAGATCCTCCTGGAACTCTCTCAGCTTTTCCAGTTCTTTGCTTGATTCGTTTTCAGTAGCCCATACAAATAATTCTACCTTTGTGAATTCATGGACACGGTAGAGACCCTTGGTATCTTTGCCTCTGGCTCCAGCCTCTGCCCTGTAGCTTCTACTCAGACCAACCGTTCTTAAGGGGAGCTCACTTTCCTTGAAGGTCTTGTTAATGGCCAAACCTGCCAATGGAATCTCTGCAGTTCCTGTGAGACACCAATCACCATTAGACAATTGATAAGTCTGCACCTCATCATTCTGATCTCTTGGTTTGAACCCACATGCATTTGCCACCTCATTTCTCACAATGGAAGGAGGAATAACCATCTTGAAACCATGCTTTCTAGCGACTTTCAGAGTATATTGGACTAATGCTTGCTCCAAAAGAGCACCATCGCCAACCAAATAATACCACGACGAGCCGCTCACCACTGCTGCAGATGTCAAGTCAACAATACCAAGATCCACACCAAGTTTATTATGCAAAATCTCCTCATTGGCCTTGTACTCGTCTAATGGGTTTATCCACTTCACTATCTTCTCTTCAGGGCCCACAGAAGGATCAAGTTTATTGGGCACCAGTTCGAGCAAGCTTGTTAGTTTAGTTTGGGAAGCCCTCAGGTGATCAGAAAGTAGCTTCTCTTTTGTTCTAGTCTGTATTTGCTGCTCCTTCAACGCTGAAATATCTAGCTTCTCCTTCACCAGCTTTTTGATCTCACGTTGAGTATTGTTCTTCTCCTGCAACAGCTGATTTATCGAATGTTGTAGATCCTTATAAGATTGATATTCACTCCTTATGGATGATATTTGATCCAAAGCAGCTTGAGGAAGCTCTCTTTTTCTTGCCGTCTCGATCACCTCATCCAGGTCATTGATGATTCCTTTGACATCAAATGCAGGTTTTTTCAATGCAACGTTTCCGACCGCTTGGGAGCTGTACCCACGCAAAGTTCTGGAGCTAGCACCTAAGCAGCTCCTCAGTTGGAACATATGTCTTATCTTGTCAATGGTCGAATCAAGCGTGAGCCCGCTATCATAATCACCATTCAAGACGCTCGTATTAAATTTGTTCGCGTAGTGTGATAACCGATATTTACTATTGTGAAGTTCACGGCAAACTACGCCCACAAGAGGTTGATACTAAATTAGTTTTGCAAGTGTACATTTTTAATCGTTTTCAAATAAACAATATGCTAATGATTTAAAAGTTCAATTTAGTGAAGAACCATTTGTTCTTACCAGCCTGGTATCTTTCTTCAAAAGCCTTCTTGACAACTTTCTTAGCTTCTTCTCTTTGGGATGGTTCATCGAAAGTTTCAGTGGTTAAAGATGATTTGAAATCTTCAATATCAACAGTGTAACGGGTTGGCAATAAATGGTTGTAGTTGATAGCTTTGATGAATGGTTTAACTTTGGTACGTTTAGCTAATTTCTTAGCACCAACCCTCTTGGAAACCTTAGAGGGATATCTTTCAACACCAGCAACTAAGGCGTGTGGGAATTGATGACCTTTAGAACCTTCATCATGTGGTTTGACGATAACAACCTTTTTACCAGCGTAACGACCACGCACAACAATGGCTAAAATTATACGAGTTAGTACATACTCTCAATAAGGGAAGTTCAGGGTCAAAGATCCAATGAAGGTGTATAGAAAACGACAGAGGGAGGGGGTAGGTGCACCATGTTGTAAACTGGCTGAAACTTCATCCTTCTTGTTGGAGTTCAAGATGAGCTGCAATGAATATGGTCTTTGCTTGAGCCTTATTATTGCTTGTTTTTTCTCTTCGATCTCTGTTTGAGTCCTTAATGGTTGGGTAGAATAATAATGATTGACTTGATGGCTTTCTTAACCCACCTTTGAACGCTCTCTGTATGGCCGCGGTCTTGATATATTTCTTCAACACTTGCTTAACTTGAAAATTTTCTTGATAATGAACGCTATTCATCCGTGCTCGGCGTAATTTCACAGTTTAAAATCGGGATGACCACTGAATGAGCATGTCACTACTTACCAACTTTACCAGCTTTAACGAATCTAGCCATCTTTGATGTTTGTATACCTAAACCAAAGTATTCACTGTTAGATCTTTCTCTATAAAGTGAAAAATATGAAAAGAAAATGCGTCCAATTTTTCCGTGCTGTGTTGTTCGCAGTCGTGCGCAAAAGTTCACGCTTTTTCCTTTGTTACCCGAAGCCTTTCAGAACCGGGGATCAAATGCTCGTTCGCGGCCCGGATCTCGGGTCTCAATGTTTACACGAAGGTTTGTTTACATTTCAAAACACGACATTTCATATTGGCAGCATTTGATCTTAAAGTGGATAACGCATTGGAATCTGGAACGATGAGCGAACAGTATAGTGAGTCGAAGAGCAAAGAGAACATTGCTCCAGAGCTAAGTCCAGCCCGCAACAGAAATTCTGGACTCTTGTCCCCTGTGCAGACAAAGAGTATGTGGGATAGTAATGATCCAATGAGAAACCCTCCACCACTTCCAGTCTCTCCACAGATGCTTAGATCAAATCCAAACAAGTCCAAAAGCTCATCTCCTAACTCTCCTGTTGGAAAACTTCAATTCACAGCAGTTGACACTTCCGAGATAGAATACCAGTTGAACAAAGTAATTGAAACTCAGTCCAATTTGAAAAGCTTGTTGTCCAGTATTGATACGTCCGTGAAGCAAACGCAAATGGACCTCGATAGCTTGAACCAAAGATCTTCCAATAACAACTCCCACTTGAAAAATCTTTTGGAGAACGTTGCCAACAAGACCAACAACACGCCGAGAGATGATGAACCTACGATTGAGTCTAAGATTGGATCTATCATCAAAGGTTCGCTTCAATTACTCGAAGGTAAAATAGGTAAATTTGATGCCCTCAGGACAGATGTTTTCTCAAGGCTAGATGGAGTTGAAGCTTTAATTCTCAAACAAAAAGCTGAACCAGGATTGCTTGACGAACTCGCTGCTATAAAAAATCAATTATCAGATTTATCCACCAAATCAAGTGACGACGCTGTTACAGAAATTAGGACAGGATTACAATCGCATTTAGAGAAGCAAGAGCATTTTCAAAAGAGCATTTCAAATGGGAATTCGAGATTGAGTGAGTCTATTGTAAACTTACAGAAAAGTTTCGATGAATTGAATCTTCCTCTTCATATCGAATCGACCACTGCTTCGCATAAGGGATTAAATGAAAAATTGGATGATTTAAAAGCACCAGATTTTACCATCATTGAATCCAAACTCAGCGAACTGAATGAGGATAATAAGGTACTCAAAGAATTTGTACAAAACATGGGTGAGAAAACCTTGTCCGAGATAAAGGAGAGTTTTTCAAAACCAATCTCTTCTGATTCGCTTCAAACTTTGAAGAAGGAGATCATTGGGCACGTGAGCAACATTAGTTCAACCACTAAAGATTTGTTGACAGAACATCAAGGTCAGTCAAAGTCTCTGCATACAGAATTTTTGGAGAAATCAGTAACCTTTCAAGACTCGCATGATGAATTCTCAAAAAAAGTTTTCCAAAATTTCGAGGGTTTGAAAGAGTCTGTTGAAGCACTCTCAGAAGAGTCCCAGTCTAATCGAGAAACGGTTGCAGAGTCGGAACTTCTGAAGAAAGATCATGAGATTCAACTCAAAGATAAAGAGATTCAATTGAAAGATAAAGAGATACTGGAATTGAAAGCTAGATTAGACGAGACTGAGAAGAAACTTAATTCCGAGAAGAGCATCATCCAGCTTACTGAAGAGAAAGCGAGACTAGAGATTAGATTAGAGGCATTGAGCGACGTATATATCAAACGATATGATGATCTAAAATCGTTGTCACAAGAGCATGAACATCTACAAACGAAGGTGATGAACATGAATATTGAAAAGTTGAAGACCATAATGGGGAATGCTGCCTTTTCCGGTTTATCTAATGGCCAATCATCTGGAGCAGAGGTTCAACGTGCTAAGAAATCTGTATTCGGAAGTCGTGTTTTAAGTACTAATTCTTACTTGACTAATACCAGACATAGTTTATCTCCAAAGCACAATAAGAAGCCATATGAACTACACATAGTGGATGATGATGAAGATGAAGAGAACGAAAAGGAGAATTTAGAAGCCTAATATTACGAACTAATGAGATTTGAATTTGAATAAATGTTGTAGACTAGTCTGTTATACATACGCCCATGCGGCGGGCCGGCCACATCAGGGCTGCGGATTCAAGCGCACTAAATTTTTTTGTATGGAGGCAAACAAAAAGCCTGGGAAAAAAAACTGATGATAACAAAGTAAATAAAGGGAGAATTAATTCATTAATATCGAATTTGTCTTCAGAGTGATTAGTGTCATTTGGCCTTTACATCATGAGTGACTCTTCTAGGAGCCTTAGACCTTACTACGACGCTGAAACGTTCAACTGCGGATATCCATCCGTTTATAGGCCAGGAATTGGTGTTGTTGATGAGCACGGGAACACGATTGCTTCCAAGATATCCAGGGTATCTAATTCGCAGAGAACTCTCGCTGGTAATGCTGTTGGATTGGGAAGTATATATGGAAGAAATGGGAATAGATCATCCATCAGAAATATCGTGAGACAGAATTATAATGAGAATATTCAGAAGAATATGTATTCAGATCTTGAATTTAGTGAATATTTTGAGTTGAGTAACGTTAATGAGTTATTGAAGTCACTATTAAACTCCTTTGTGAACAACTATGTCAAGAATTTGATTGCTCAGCCTTTTGATGTTGCCAGATTGCTACTACAGGTTGGTGAATTTGAAACACAACAAGGAAAGAATAACGCGAAGAAGGGCAAGGACCCTATTTCTCTTAATGATACTAATAACGAATCTAATGACAACGCAGCTGATGACTATGACGATGATGCCGATGACGATGATGAAGAGGAGGTTGATTATTTCCAGACTACAGAGGAGTCGAGCTCTGACGTCTTTCATAGAAGAACAAGAACTGTGAAGCGTAATGTTCCAAAAGCTTCTAAACAAAAGAGTAAGCCAACCAAGGCAAAAAAAATCTCTCAACCTACATCACACATTAAGCCAGTGTCTTTGAACACCATTGATATCATGTCTAGTTTGTTATCTCAAGAAGGTGCAAGAGGTCTTTGGAGAGCCACCAACACTGCATTCATTCATAATACATTGTCATCCACTTTGGAGGCATGGATAACAGGGTTTGTATCTCCATTTTTGAACATACCTGATCCATTTTTCGTTGACGTGACCCATTCTCCAGAACCTACAACTACTTTATTTCTATCCCTGGGTGCAGGTGTCTTGACCGGATTGTTGTTGGCACCATTGGATTTGATCAGAACAAAACTGGTTGTGACTAGTCTTGATGGTAATGAAAGAAGCTTGAGAAAATCCATCAAGACACTGAAGTTCTTTACATGTCCCGTGTCTTTGATCATCCCTACTATGCTCAACAGTCTCGTTAATAATTTTTTCAAAAAATTGACTCCCTATGTATTGTTTGTCCAGTTTGGTATTGACAGCTACGGTTCGCCAATGCTTTATAATATGATTAACTTGTTGTCTTCGGTGTTTGAACTATTTGCGAAATTACCCGTGGAGACGTTGCTAAGAAGGGCACAGGTGTCGTATTTGTTGAAGAATAGCAGTAACTCGAACAATTCACTTAAACTAGAGAGTGAGGAAAAGCTTGTTGTGAGATTTGGAGGGTATTCTGGTCCTTTCAAGACGTTGTACGATGTGTACCATGCCAAAGGAGAAAATGGTGGGTTCGAGGCGCTCTTTAGAGGCTGGAGAGTCGGGGTGCTTAACATCTGTGGGAGCTGGGGGTTGGACATTCTGCAGCACAGCTATGATGACCAGGTGCTCAAGGAGGAGAAGTTCTAGCCATATTATTATTAAATTATAAATGTTATGATGATACGTTGTGCTTTTGCTCCGCACTAATTTTTTAGCGTCGGAAAAATGACGTAGCCACAGAGAGGGACCCTGATAGATTAGCCGCCAAGATAACTCCGCCAGTATGCGATCCTATAAATCCCAAAAATTCCCCAAGAAAAAGAGAAAAGAACAGGTTCCATACCTTTGATAGCAACAACAGTAATAGAAATGGTCCTTGCCACGTCGTCTGTTGCTGGGATTGTTGCCGGGAGAGATCCGCTTGTGTGGTCCTCGGGCGACCCGCTCACGTTGTTTCTTTTCCAAGCGGTGTTCATCCTCGTGTTGTGCCAACTCGTACACATCCCACTCTCGCTACTGAGACAGCCCCGTGTAATTGCAGAAGTCATCTCGGGTATCTTACTAGGGCCCTCTGTGCTAGGGCGCATTCCGAATTTCACTGACAAATGCTTCCCATCTGACTCCATCCCACCGCTAACGCTAGTTGCCAATATTGGTCTCGTTTTCTTTCTTTTCCTTGTGGGGCTCGAAGTCGATGTCAAATTCATAAAGAAGAACATGAAAGTAGCACTTAGCGTTGGCCTCATCAACATGGTCATTCCGTTTGGCTTTGGCTGTGCAATTGCAGTAGGATTTTGGAGAGAATATGGTGAAAACTTTCAATCGGATAATGCCAACATGAAGTTTACAACTTACATGGTGTTCATTGCAGTCGCTACGTGTGCAACTGCATTGCCCGTCTTGGCCAGAATCCTTTCAGAATTGAGAATCCTACAAGAGCGAGTCGGTACAATTGCTCTCGCTGCAGGGATTACCAACGATATCATTGGATGGATGCTATTGACCCTCTCTGTTACTTTGGCTAACTCTGGTAGTGGGATCAATACGTTATACATTTTGCTAATTACCATTGGATGGGGTTTATTCATGCTATTCCCAGTGAGATGGGTCCTAGTGAAATTTCTTTTGAGGAAAGATTTACAACGGGGTTCACTTTCTAGACTTTCGATCCTTATGATCTTGATAATATTGTTCATTTCAAGTTTCTTTACTGATATTATTGGTGTCCATCCTATATTTGGTGCATTCATAGCAGGCCTAATTGTACCAAGAGATCATGGGTTTGTCATCGAATTGACCAATAAGATTGAAGACTTGGTGCAGATCGTCTTCATCCCAATTTATTTCACATTAGCTGGGTTCAATGTGAATCTAGAAGAGTTGAATCAAGGGGTTGACTGGGCTTATATCATTGCTTTAACCGCATTGGCTATATTGACAAAGATCTTTGGTGGGACTATATCTGCTAGATGGAATGGCTACTTTTGGAGAGAATCTTTAACCGTGGGTATTTTGATGTCTTGTAAAGGTATTGTGGAGATTGTTGTTTTAACTGTGGGGTTCAATGCTGAGATTATTTCAAGTAAAGTATTCTCCATGTTCATTGTAATGACGTTGATTGCCACTTTTTTAACTACCCCTTTGACACTTTGGGCTTATCCAGTGAGTTATAGAGAAAAAGCTCGTAAATACTTGAATGGTGAGATTGATTGGGATGGAACAGAATTGGAAAGGGTCAACACAAGGACCTCTGATGAAACTTTCAGTGACAAGTTCTCCAATGATTTTTATAAATTTGAGAAATTAATCTATAACATTGATGATGTTGATGGTATTCTATCTTTGCTAAACTTTACAGAATTATTCTATGGGACCGATATACTGAAAAACAAACCACCGTCGGTGACACAGAGCGATAAAGACCAAATCTATGAGGCCAATGCATCAAAGAACGTCATTAATGTTTCAAATGGAGAAGTTCTTGGTGGTAGTTTCAAACCACCTTTGAATGCAGTGTTCTTGACGGAAATTTCAGATAGAACAGCTGATTTGATTGCAGCTTCAACTCTGGAAGATCATGACAGACTACATGATACTAAAGCAGAGTTATTGAGCAAGATATTTGAATATAATGAGATTCCATACATGGGTGACTTCAAATACTACGTTGGTGAGGATAAACTTTGGGCTTATTTGGATGTTTCTTCTAATCCTGAAGATTTTTTGATCTATAGTATTGGTGGTAATCAAATCGACTCCAAACTAGTGGAGATCTTGAATGTCAAACAAGTGGTTCCACATTTCGGACTACTTATCAAGAACAATTCTAACAAGAAGTTTAAAGAATTATCGGTATGTTTCAGTGGTGATGATAAAGAAGATGACGTGAATTCTTTGATATTATATCTATTAAAGACCATAGTAAACCATAATCCAAACATTACAACTGTTAAAGTGATCTGTACATCAGACATTGAACAGGGAGTCTCACAAAATTATTTGAATGTCTTGAAAGATCGTATCAAAGTTGATACAGATGTCATTGATGATATTAATCATGCTTCTGGATTATTGATTAGTCCATTGAACGTTTCAGAATTGAAAGAATTTACAGCAAAGAGTCAAGCTGTGGGCCTTGATGCATTGCTTGTGGGTAAAAAGTAGTTTGCAGGTATGTACTTGGTATTGTTTAATGATTGATGATATTGCTTCCTTTATTGAGCGTAGGTTTTGATCTTGAAAATTAGCTTATACAACTTTTCGTAGCATCGTATAGTAGGTTATGGAATTCAATAGCATATTGATACTAGGCTCTCTATTCCCTCTTTTGATTACTCATCTCTATCAGATATTCACCCAAAACTTTCAAAGGTTCATCTGGTCTTTCTATGGCTAGCTTTCTCATACCTTTCAGCAAGTGCGGAGTAACGTTCTCATTTAGCCATTGTCTCACAGGAGCACCGCCTATTATCTGAGCAGCGGACATCTCTTCAGGGATCTGGAAATTGAGCGTTTGCGGTACAGGTGTGGATCTCGAGCTTGTTTCTTCATGTTTGATGTGTGCTGGAATCAGTACTGGTGTTGGGGTTGCCGTCTGTGTTCTCTCATTTGGTTGTGGTGGTTGTAGCGGTGGTGCTGATTCTGATGTTCTTTCGGGTTCTGTGGACATCTCTGGCGTGAACTTGGCGGGCCGTAGTATTTAACTGAAGAATGGATGGACTACTTCTCTGTGTATTTGTTTTTGGTGTGTCGGAATTTTGCATCGGAATTGGTTTCTGGTCGAAGGCATCAAAATCAGAAAAGATAAAAATAGGAACACCATAACCTCCTCCTCCTCCTCTCGGTATCAACTCACCATTGTTATCCTCCACTTTGATCGCCTATACTCTAGATACCGGCTTCCATATTTCATCCCATATCAACGCTTGCACCTGGACAAATATCACAGCGATGGATCCATTTGTCGAAGTGTATGAAGATGCTCAGCATCAAGAAAAGAATTTATCCGAATTTCTCTCAAAACTCACACAACAATCTGCGAAAGATGACGAGACAAAGACGGATTTTCACAACAACATGCAAGAGCTACAAGAAACTATCCAGGATTTGAAAGAATCCATTGAGTCTAGTAAAGAGGACCCTGAGTTTTTCAAGATTACACCAGAGACTATAAAAGAGAGGGAATCCATTGTACAATCATTAGAAAAGTCATATCAATCATTACAAAGTCAATGGGACTCTAAAAGTGGTAGTGTTGTAGCCCATGATGGGAACAATCCATTTGAAAGATATGAAGGGGAAGAAGCAGGATTTGGAGAATATCAACAACAAGAATTGCTACGAGAACAAGATGAACATTTGGATGGTGTATATGCAAGTATGCAAACGATAAATCAACAAGCTAGAACAATGGGATCTGAGTTGGAAGAACAAGGCTACATCATGGAGGAATTAGAAGGTGATTTAGACAGAGTTGGAGGGAAAGTCAGAAGTGGATTGAAAAGAGTAGAGCATGTGATTCGCACGAATCAAGAGAGGGCGAGTGATTGCTGTATTGGTCTACTCATAGTTGTACTTATCATTTTATTAGTGCTTGTGATAGTGGCATAATGTCAATGTTTCTGAGCAAAATGGAGTAAACTGAATTTACTTTTGTAGCTTGCACAGAATAGTAATATTATATATGTCACGTGCCTAGTGTGTTATGTCACGTGGATAGTTTTAGGGCTCTTAGCGCCTTTTTCGCTGATATGCTTCCTTTGCATACTTATGCATTGATGTACTTTGTAACCATAGAAATACAGCAATAAATCGAACCATTTTTCTGGGTTTCCCGTAAATTTTCAAAACGTATGAGAAACGGGAAAAAAGTCGCGATTTTGCGATTTTTTGGCTGGCTGTTTAGAAATTGTTTGTTCTGAGAGGACGAAATTAAACAAAGCGAGTAATTCAGCTTTTTTATACTGAAATTTTGAGTTTATTGTAAATTACCGCATTGTTTATTAAGTCAATAACTCTGTCGATTCCTTCAGCATTCGAGTGTCCTGCTTGTCCATTTCCTTTACTGTCGCAGCAAGAACACCACCAAGAATAAAGTCATCAACGACTGTTCAGCATCGGAGTCAATTGC
>JAJMFO010000002.1:320069-340310 GCA_030574715.1 Xingzhongia strasburgensis
TAGTATCAGCGTATGCGCCTAGCCCGTGCGCATTTTTTGAGGCTATTTTTGCCCAAAACCTCCTCCTGTATCTCGAGATAGTTTTGTTATATTTTTAAGGGATTTTATAAATCAATTTTTTAATCCAAAAATACGGCCTCTACTTCTCTCTTTACTTTTTCAAAGTAAAGCAATTCCGATAGTTTTTTTAAAAACTATCTTAAAGCGAGTAATTCAGCTTTTTTATACTGAAATTTTGAGTTTATTGTAAATTACCGCATTGTTTATTAAGTCAATAACTCTGTCGATTCCTTCAGCATTCGAGTGTCCTGCTTGTCCATTTCCTTTACTGTCGCAGCAAGAACACCACCAAGAATAAAGTCATCAACGACTGTTCAGCATCGGAGTCAATTGCGGCGAATTGGACAGAATTAAAGATATCTCAACAGAATATGACGGAGTATATAACTTTCAACTCGATGCCTTCCGGGAAAGCAGAGGGCAAGACACACATAGTCATTGTCGGTGCAGGCATCATCGGTGTGTGCACGGCGTACTATCTCACGAGACATGCTGACTTTTCGCCGGAGACGCACCACATCACCATCATTGAAAGCAAAAGAGTTGCCGGTGGGGCGAGTGGTAAAGCTGGTGGACTTTTAGCACTATGGGCCTTCCCGCAACAGATTGTGCCCCTAAGTTTCAGACTGCACCAGGAGCTCTCGGACGAGTACAACGGTGAAGAGGAGTGGGGATACAGACGCCTCACCACGGTGTCTCTCGAGGGTAATATCCAGCCTTTGCTCAACAGAGACGATGACGACGAGGATGGTGAAGATAAGAGTGATACCAACAACAACAACAATCAAGACAATGATGATGACGATGCCAATGACAATGATGACGACGACAGCACCAATAACCAAAAGAATGACGAGTCCACTACCTCAGAGAATGTGTCCAAGGGCTGCAAGGATCTCGACGACCAATCGGTCAAATCAGCGCCTGTGGAAAAGTCTGACTCGCTGAGCTCGCTGGACGGCCAGCCTTTAGCAAAGAGAAGAACGGTCACCAAGAACTCGATCAAGCAGCAGGAGGTGCAGTCCACGCCCCATCTGCCTAGTGACCTCAACTGGATTAGAAACGAGGTGATACAGGACTGGTCAGAGCTCGGTGGGAAGGATTCAACAGCTCAAGTACACCCATACAAGTTTACAAATTTCATATTGAAGAAAGCGATGGAGTCTGGTGCTGTGGAGCTCATTTTAGGGAAAGTTGATGAGATTTTGTTTTCTGATGAAACTGGTGCTGCTACAGGGCTGAACTACATTCCTACAAAGAACCTTGGAACTGATGATGAGGAACGTTTTGAGATTTTGGGTGACCAGATTGTTCTTTCTATGGGACCATGGACTTCTAAAATCTTACCAGATTGTCCCATCTCGGGACTTCGTGCTCATTCTATCACAATTGCTCCACACAATGGGATGGTTTCCCCCTATGCTATTTTCACAGAGTTGAAAATCTCGAGAAATAAATACGTTTCTCCAGAATTATACGCTAGAAAAGATGAGGTGTACGTTTGTGGTGAGGGTGATACTTTGGTGGATTTACCAGCAACCACTGATGATGTCGAGGTTATCAAAGAGAAGTGTGATCAACTGTTCCATTACGTTGGTAAGTTATCACCAAATCTATCAAAAGGTCATATCTTGAAAAGACAAGCTTGTTATCTTCCTGTTCTTGACGTGCCATCAAGTTCAGGTCCACTGGTTGGTGAAACAAACGTTGAAAATTTATATCTGGCTTCAGGACATTCATGCTGGGGTATTAATAATGCTCCAGGTACAGGGAAAATCATGGCTGAGTTATTACTTGAAGGTGAAGCTAAAAGTGCCGACATCAGTGCTTTGGATCCAAGTCTTTATTTTGATGCTAGTGTCCTGGTTGATGAAGAGTGAATCAACTCTCGATCCATTTATTTATGAACTAATCTTAATTTTGGGTATAAATTTCTACTATTGACGTTTTGTGTTTGTCTTTGATTGTGTTCTGTGTCAGTGTCTGTATCAAGGAGAAGCTTTTAGGTTCTCCTTTGAATATTGATATTCCTGTTCAATTATCTATTCATATCCCAAAAGACATCATACAAAGTTTATGTCAAAGATGTCATATTCTCTCTAGCAGAAGACTCTTTTCACATTATTTATCTATCAACTAATCAATCAATACGGTCATTTATTGTTTTATTCTTCTATATATATACATATATATAAGTTGCCCAGCTATTGTTTAGATTTGCTACTCATTATCAATGAAAACAAGCAACAATTATTGAAAACATCTCTTTGTACTAGCTCGCCATCT
Source organism: Xingzhongia strasburgensis (assembly GCA_030574715.1). Taxonomy (NCBI): domain Eukaryota; kingdom Fungi; phylum Ascomycota; class Saccharomycetes; order Phaffomycetales; family Wickerhamomycetaceae; genus Xingzhongia; species Xingzhongia strasburgensis. The sequence continues at coordinate 322,416 of JAJMFO010000002.1, forward strand.
ACATGACCTCTTACACTATGAATGAATGTCTTTTATTATCAACACTCGAGATTTCTCCTTACAATCAGTCAAACTCTGTTTTCATTTTGATGCTTTGAAAGCAGCAGCTGCTGCTCCCCCTGCAAACTTCTTATTCATCTCTCGTTTCAGCTCAGCCTTACTTGGAGTTTTACCGCCAGTTGTTGGTTTCTTCTTATGTGTTACAACCGAATTGGAAGACGATACCCTTTGTTGAGGTACCGATTGATGTGGCTGTTGTTGTTGTGATGACGATTGACCAGCTGATGAAGGTGAACTTTCACCAGATCTGACCTGGTTGCTCAATAGCTCCTTGGCTTTCAACAAAGCTTCAATCCAGCCACTTTGTACACCAATTCTATATTTACTCAAATCTTCAATATCCTTTTGAATACTCTTTTCCAATGGACTCAAAAAGACCAGTTTATCCTTTTTCAAAACTTCCAAAATCAAATATCCAGATTGTCTATATTCACTGAATTCATAATCATACATTGCAAATGATTTTTCGGTCAAATCAACTTTTAAATAAATTCCCGTTATATCATCAATTGCCTTGATATTGAGCAATATCAAATTCCCCAAATCAGTAATCAGTAATAAAATTCTCTTTTTACCCTTTTCTAAAGTATCAGTGTTGCTTATAATGATTTCATTAATCAAAAAATCATCCAATGATGGTGTTGTTGAAGACAGATTGGAGAGTTTCGATGATGGATCAAATGTCAAAAGGTCGGAATACACCAAGTCTGATATCGTAATATAATCAGCTTTCAAAATAGATTCTTTAGAGGACAAATAAGAGGTTATTGAAGTCGGTAGCTGTGGATATAGTTTGTTTGGGGAGGTTGGTGCTGATGACGATTTGAAATTGGATGAAGTTGGGACTTTGGGGAGCGAATTCTTCGGTATCATTTTTGGTGATGATCTAAAAGATTGCTGTGGTGGTATTTTAGGAGACGAAGAAGATGATTTTTTTAATTGTGCTGAAGATTTTGAGGTAGGACTTGAATTAGAGGAAGAAGATGTCTTTTTCAATTGAGGAGGGGCCAACTTCGGAGGAAGAATCTTTGGTGGTACCGATATTGGTTTGGAGGTCTGTGTAGAGGATTTCATGATGGTATTAGAGGATGTGGATCTCGAATTAGACGTAGAAGGAGCAGTAGAAGTTGGTGCAGATGAAATAGCAGGAGTAGTAGAGGAAGTAGCCGTTGTAGAAGTTGATGTGGACACTGTCGATTGTGAAACGTTCTTTTCACTGCTAGATCTCTTTGGTAAAATCAAACTTGGTGATTGTAGTTGATTTATAGTGGAAGAAGAGACCTTTTGTGGTTTCACAATGCTAGACTGGGAAGTTGCAAATGCAGGTCTGCTTATAGTAGTGGGAGTGGAAGGTTTGGCTGTCAATGATGGCATAGGTCTAGTGATTGGTGGTAAAGTCTTATTATTAATGGCATTTGCCGATAATGGAGTTGTAATTGGAGAAACCGGAGATTGATTACTCGAGGACGGTGATGAAGATATTTGCTTGGTTTGTATCTTTGGAGGTTGTTGTAACGTGGCAATATGCTGTTGGGATGGAGTTGAAGTTGGTGGTCCAGTTTGTTGTTTAGATTTAGCAATCATTGGAGGCTTCAAATTCAACTGATTTATACCATTTGTGATCCCATTTCTAGTAGGTGGAGGCGCAACTGGTTCATTGTTGACAAAACCATTGGAGCTTTGAATTTGTAAACCATTACCATTGATGCTTGTTGGTGTACTTGAAGATGTAGTACTTACTTGTGAATGTGCATTGTTTATTTGAGCATGACTCTGAAGAGGTGACATCTTTGGTGGAGCTTGTCTCATCATAGGTGGTTGGTTATATTGCTGTTGTTGTTGGTGATGGCTATGCGGGGATCGTTGAGGAGATGAAGTAGGTGAATTGTAAGGCATCTGTGGGGGTGGAGTTGGTTGTTGTTGAGGGGTTGGGGGTTGAATTCTTTTAGATGAATTGCCATTGGAATTCATGTTATACATGAAATTCCCATCTCTGTCACTTCTAATTTGATTGATGGTATTGTTTAGCATCTGCTTCTTCACCGTACTTGCAGGTAATTTTTTGATCACTTTTTTCTGGTAGTTATTAGTGACATTTTGTTGATGTAAAGATTGCTCAATAATTGGTTTATAAGAATCCAGCTTTGGAGGCTTTGAATTCCATATTGAGTACTTATCCTCCCAATTGACGTTCTTGAACCACTCACTAGACTTGATTCCTTCCATATCAATTCTCCTCTCATAAGAAGGGTTCAACAGTTGTTTCACGAGTTTCTTGATTTGATCAGGGACAAAATAATTTGGCCATTCATAAGTTCCTGAGACAATTTTTTCAAAAGTAAGGTATTCTGTTGTTCCTTTGAAAGGTGGCACACCAACTATAAACTGATATAGTATGCAACCTAAAGCCCAAACATCAGATTCATACCCGGTTTTGTTGAATTTCAATAATTCAGGGGGGACATATTCAGCTGTTCCGACAAAACTACCCTTGTCATCTTGGAAAGTTTCATCAATGGCGCCAGCTGTTGAAGAATTGTTGACAGGAGTTAATGCATTTGAAGATTGATTTGAAGAAGACGGCACTGTGGAAGAATTCGTATTGGTGGTAGGCGCTACACTAGGATCTTCTAAGATCTTAGCAGCACCGAAATCAGTAAGCATGATCTTCATGTCAGAGTTGACCAGAATGTTTTCTGGCTTCAAGTCTCTATGTATGACACCTTTCGAATGCATGAAATCCACTGCGTCAATCAATTGGGTCATATAAAACTTTGAGACCAGTTCACTTAGGCTTCCATATTTTCTAATTATAGTCAGGAGTTCACCAAACTGTGCGAAATCAATGACAAAGTATAGAGAGTTTTCATCCTGGAACGTGTAATGCAAAGTGACAATTCCCGGGTGTTTCCCGAGTCTGTTGAGTGTGTTTTTCTCAATGTTGACGTACTTGATCTTTTTCTCTTTGACAATATGTTTTTTTGAGAGCACCTTGATGGCAAACTGCTTGTGGGTGGAGAGATCGATCGCCTTGAAAACCTGGGAGTACGATCCCTCTCCAATCCGCTGCTGGAACTGGAAGTCCTTGACGGTTTTCCTGTGTGCCATGGCAGTGTGAGGATTAGCAGATGGAAGGGATTTGATGGGGCTAGCGATTCAGCAGAAGCAGCGGCAGCAGCAGCAGCAGCACAACCTGGGTGAATTCGTTGCTTCAAACTGGTTTTGCAAGGAAGAGGAGAAGAGTGTGAGGGTGGTGAGTGAGCGATTCCCCTTGTGGATCTCCAGTGATTTAGGGTGGTTTGCAGTGCGAGGACAGAGAGTTAGCGAAATTTAAGTGAATTTGACAGCTGCTCGATTTGGCTTGATTGGGCTTTATTTTGCAAACCAAAACAAACAGTCGGGCTTTTCTACTTGGTGTTTGGGTGTTTATCCCGATCCAGTAGACTGCCGTTTCGGGAAATGCTATGGAGCTCGATAGCTCGATGCTCGAGTTATTCATCAATTTCGTTATATAGTACACAGTTGGCAATGGGTTACTTGCACTTTTCATTCAACTAAATCAAGGGTTGGAGGGTCTTTCCTGTGGTTAACTTTCCTATTGTAGTCCTCCAGGTTGTAGTCCGTGATGTAAACCAGCGATATGAAGGTCATCACGGCAAGAGCACCGATACAGAGCAAAACCAAGGGGATCTTGAACAGCAGAGACTCGTCTTTGGGGAATATGAGTTGCAGCAAGGGTATCTGTTCAAAGAAGGGTACCAAGAAGAGCCACAGCAGATAGTAGAGGAAGAGCAGAGTGAGTGGGATGAGCATCGGCAGTATATGAATCAAAATGAACGAATTAAAACCCAAAAATCAACAGCAGAACAACAGTATCCACAGAATATGCAACAATTACCACAATATCAACAAGATTTAAAGAACAATAGCGTCAATATAGCAGCACAAATCAACATTACCATCTAATTGGCCAGTGAGAATTAGTTGCTCCGTTTTTTATCTCCGGTAAACTGATTGTAAATCGTGATGGTGCTGCTGCTTGGTATAAAAATTCCATCAATTCCATTAGTCATTTGTTCTCTCTGCGCATTGAAATTGTTTTGTTTTACTATACAATTGACGAATTGACAGCCAACAAGTAGCAATGTTCGCCATCGCCACCAGAAGATCAATCCACCGCTCAATGCCTTTCTTGGCCAGAACCAAGGTCACCTTGCCAGACTTGGACTACGACTATGGTGCTTTAGAGCCTCACATCTCTGGCCAAATCAACGAAATCCACCACAAGAAACATCACCAAACTTATGTCAATGGGTTCAACACTGCAATTGAGCAACACGCTGAGGCTGAATCCAAAGGTGATGTGCTCAAAACTATTGAATTGCAACAAGCTATCAAGTTCCACGGTGGTGGGTTCAGAAACCACAACTTGTTTTGGAAAAACTTGGCTCCATCTTCTCAAGGTGGTGGTGAATTACCACAAGGTGCTCTAGCAAAAGCTGTTGAGTCCGAATATGGCTCTTTTGACAAACTTATCACTTTGACTAATGGGAAATTGGCTGGTATCCAAGGTTCCGGATGGGCCTGGATCGTTAAAAACAACGAAAATGGTGCCATTGAAATCACAACCACCGCTAACCAAGACACTGTTGGATCCAAATACACCCCACTTGTTGCCATTGATGCTTGGGAACACGCATACTACTTGCAATACCAAAACGTCAAGGCTGATTACTTCAAGGCCATTTGGAATGTTATCAACTGGAAAGAAGCAGAAAAGAGATACACCCAGTAAATGTTTTCATCATGTTGATCTCCACGATTAAGACTTTGTCTTTCAAGATTGTGCTAATCCGCCCTTTCATTTACAAGCTGTTATTATGATCTACTTTTATGATACTCTGTTTTTTTTTACATACGGAACATCTCGTCTGTGGGCATCAGTCCTTTGAATGCACACTCGCAGAGGGCATACAATCCAATTTATATTCACACTTATCAAGCAATTGTAGCGCAATTGTAGCGTAACAGCGTAACAGCGACTTCAGTATTATTTCTATGTATCAGCCATATCCAGTAAGGTTATGAGCTTTCTAGAAATATTTTTTTTCCCAGCATCTCATCGCTAGTTTAGTTCTCTTTGACACAAATCTTTGAATCTTTTTACTCTAGATTTTTTGAGAACGTCCAGGTAGAATGTCTGAGCTCCACGACCTTTGTCAGTTTCCACAACGCCCAATCACGGAAGAATATCTGGAAACACTACAGAGCTATCTTAAGGCTGGGATCCCGTCGACGTACACTTTGGAAGAGGCATACAACTATGAAAATAATATCGAGGATGAAACCTTGGAATCTACAACCACGCCGTTGCATTTGATCTGCCGCTCAGTCCCTAAAGATGTATCTCCTGAAGAGTCCAAAGTTGTCTCATCAATGATTGAAGAGCTGTTCCAGAACGGTGCAGGCTGGAATCTGATTGACAAAGAAGGCGATACAGCTGGTGATATTCTGGTGAAAAGAGGACTGGACAAGGCCGAATGGTACCAACTCATCGTGGATGCCGGTGTCAGAGCTGAATTACTTTTAAGAAAAGTCAACGAGAATATCGAATTTCTAGATGATGAGGGGAACGTTATTGAAGACCAAGAAGAAGGGGCTAATGAGCAAATCCCTGAGCTTGTCAATGAAACCACTGAACCTCACCCTCCTAATGAAACTACATCACAGGAACTAGACCCAGCTGATGACCAACAAACCTACCTGAAGACGAAGCTCACATACACCGACAATGCTCTCTTGACATCAAATAATGACGGTGTGATGATGTCTTGGGAAGAACAACTAATGAAGGCAGGTTGTGACACCATATTCTCCACCACTGATCCTTCTACAAACGATAACAAAGAAGATTTGAAAGAGATCAATGTCTTAAACATTGGGTTCGGAATGGGGATAATCGATACTATGATCAAAGCAAAATCGCCAACAAAGCATTACATCTCCGAGGCACATCCTGATGTGTTGGCAAAATTGAAAAAAGATGGTTGGTATGAATATCCAAACGTTGTGATCTTGGAGGGAAGATGGCAAGATACTTTACCTAAGTTATTAGACGATGGTGTGTTCTTCAATGGGATTTATTACGATACTTATTCAGAACACTACGACGACATGCTGGAATTATACGATCTCATTGTCGGATTGATCAAACCAACTGGTGTATTCTCATTTTTCAATGGGTTAGGCGCTGATAGACAAGTCATTTATGATGTTTACAAGAAGATTGTCGAGATTGACATGACTAATTATGGTATGAGTGTTGACTTTATCGAGCTAGAAACTCCAAAGACTACAGCGGAAGAATTTGATCAACAAGATGAAAGTGACTGGAAAGGTATCAAAAGAGCCTACTGGAGATGCAAAACTTACTACCATCCTGTCATCAAGTTTACTTAATCATCATGACATTCGAGAGTTCAATATGGAATGGACAATTGTAGTCTCTTCACTTTTGGTGATCGATTGATGCCCCAATTCCTATAAATCGAGTTTAGAAACAGCTCATATTTTTCCTCGTCTTCACATGAAAAGTTGTTGATGCTCATTATATTCACTTTCTTCACAAGCCCTGAATCTAATATTCCTGAACTATCATAAATATTGAAACTTAAATCAATCTTATAAAGGTTACTTTTTTGTCTATTTTGCCTTAGGCAAATCTCCATCAAATCTAACAAATCCTTACTAAGGAATTTTTGAGATATCTTCATACTGTAAGATTCAGTCTTGGAAATGGTTGGCTTTCGTGTGAAGTATGGTAAATAATCTTCACGAAGACAAGAATAAGTAGGTGTCAAATCACAGATATCACGTCCTATTCTCATCCAAAAATGATTCTCGAATAATGCACTTGTATCACCAGGAATCATATAGAATCCATAATATCGATCACTCTTGACTTGAAACTTGCGCTTGGGGAATACCAATTTGGAAGCATCTTCACTACTAAAGGACTTGGGACTCAAGTCATAGGATTCAATATCACCTCTCCAATTCACCATCATCTCATCAGAATATGCTTTATTAAAGGAAACATAATCAACTTGAACATTTCTCAAATACTCCAGCAGCTCTTTACTCATATACATCACGAAATCATTAAACCTTTTCATTCCAACCACAAATGATCCATTATACTTGATAGCACCAGTAATCGTAGTCTTCTTCCGCTTTGTAAACTCCACTGTACCACACCTAGGAGGACCCAAGGACAACAAGTCAGAACTGTTCTCACTCAATAAAAACTCAAGATTTTTCAGATATGTAGAGATCAATATGTAGATTTTAGAATACAATCTCACATAACAACAAGATTTAAACAATGATGATGTCAAAAGAAGGGATACCGTATCATTTTGGTTTAGAAGGAATGCGATGGAACAAAGGATTTCAGTCGGGAGATCAGTTACTTGCATATTTAGATTCCACTAGTATAACATGCTACTACATCACTATTTCACTAAAAATATTTGGATAAAAAGACATATGTAGTTTGTGTTTGTGGTTTATAAGGGTTTGTTTATTGACACGCATTCTGCCATTATATATCAACCCCCTAGAATTCGGTTCATCAATAAATGTTGGCAAATGGTACTCAAAACAAGCAGTCGCCTACAGGGTGTACCAAAAACATATTGCTGATATATTATGCAAACCAGTTTATATACTCTCAGATTTTACCCTAGGATATCAAAAATTTGAAAAGTCCAAATTATCAAACCCCAAAAATTGACCAAATGATTGACCGGAGCTAGCATGACTATGTGTATCTGAATTGCCATGACCAAATGATACAGGTGGGTGTGCACTTTCACTCAACGCTCTAACAGAACCCTCTGATTGGGAGTAAGAGGACTCAGTTTCATCTGAACCTGCATTAGTACCTGGGATGTGAAACTCAGCTGATGACTGAGGTCTGTAGTAAGCTTGTTGATTTAGGGCCTGAGTTTGAAACTCTTGTTGTGGCTGTAGTTGGTTTAAAACCTGATTATAGGCATGACCTGGCTGATACTGCTGCTGCTGATGCTGCTGCTGCTGCTGCTGATGCTGCTGCTGATGCTGCTGCTGATGCTGCTGTTGCGATTGTTGCAATTGTTGTTGTTGGTCTTGTCCATAGTGGGATTCGTGCTGGGGTTCATCAGGGTTTGACAAATGCAGCTGAATTCTATAACTGTTGTGATATTGTTGAGCATTTCTATATTGCTCCTGTAGTTGTTGTTGAACCTTGAAATGCTCTTTTGCTCGTCTTTGGATTTCCTCTTTGTCATCAGGGTCCAAGTAACCTTCACTGTATTCCTTCATCAATGCAGCATTGCGATGGTCAGTGAACCCATTGTAGGGGAAAGTCGTCAAGACATTGTTATAGACATGAATCATATTAGTCTTTGTTGATATATAAATTTCAATAAATCCAAAGGGCTCCACCAAATCTTCCTCATTGAATTCCATTTTAGTCTTTGTATGTTGCCTCTTTTTATTGTTGATAATTACAAGGCCATTAGCTTTATCAGTCAACATATCTGCAACTTCCTCTTGTTTCTGGACAACATCACTCAATTTCAACTTTGGGTCTTTTCCAATGAATGAGAATCCTAAGAATTCCTTTTCCACTTTTGTACCATCAACCCATTTATGGGAAGCAAATTTATATTCCAATCTATTTCTATTCTGTATTTTCTTGACAATGGTATCAAAACAATCCTCAAGCAAAATCTGAATCATAAATAACTCTTTGTTTTTCAAGAAAAAATCCTCATGATATGCATCAGGCATACGTATTTTATCCAACATATGTTTCAGGTAAGCTACTGGCATTGGTCCAACAAAGTATTTACTTGCCGTTGCTTTTGGCTCAATGTATAAAGCTGACCTTGTGATGTTAACATCAGGCAATTCTGGGTCAGCCTTAAAGTATGGGAACAATGCATAGGGTTCCTCTTTGGAGCCAGTGTAGACTCTCTTGGAATAGTTCATTCCGAATCCATGGATTTCGAATACTTTAGGAGTTCTGTTATGAATCAAAGCAAATTCATAAGTTCTGTTCAAGTCTAACATTGTATTGTTCAAATATTTCTCTGATGTTTGTAATTGTTGAATTTCCTCCAAAACCAAAGCACTCAACTGAGAACTGATATGGTGCAAAACACCCTGCCCCACAGCGGAATCTGTCAACAGCTCCATCTTTACTGGTAGATATAATTCTGTTTGAAAGGGATAAGAGCCCATGTCGAAAGCGTATGAACTCATGTTGGAGAGAAATTTGGTCTTATATCTTCTCTAGACCATGAAAAGGTCTCATCAATTGCCTTGAGCTGTTTGATTTTGTTCCTATGAGGACATTGTTTTGGGTCAATGCATATGGCTTTTTGACACAAAAACAAGTTGCACTATTGAAAAAGTAGCACCAAGCGTGACCACCCACTGTAGACAGTGGAAATATACTATTCTAACATCATAACAACTATCTACTTGGAGACATCAAACCTCTTTTGCCATGCTTGCATTCCGATATCTGGAACACATTTGAAAGATAAAAGAGCTCTCGGGTGTGTCCCCTACCCTGCTGCCTATATAAATTACATGTGCTCAACAATAGAACTTTGACAGAAAAAGTAAATATTACTGCTCAGGACTCAGGACTGAAGAGGTTACCAACCGAGGTGGAACTTAGAAATTGACTAGCGAGAGCATCCCCAAGATCTTTGTAGACACGCTGGCTGTCATATGTCATAAAAGTTCTAATCCGGCGTACAGGTACACAATCAACGTTGCCAAGTTTCAAATGCCTTTGCGAGGAAAAGAAACCCCAACACTAGACGACTTTCCCTTGGTCCTGGCCGTGTTATTAATAGAAACCCCACTAAATTTAAGACGGTACGCCTGCATGCGCATACGAAGGATTTCCCATCTCCTACCTTTATGAGCTATATGTCAAGCGAGAAAGACCCTTCACACTGTGCTTCAAACGAGCACTGGTGATCCCTTGTTTATTCACTCACCTTCAAACCTCTCATCATGATCAGTAGCATTTCTCGCTGCACACCATTTGCCCTTCCCACAAAACTGAAATTCACAGAAATTTCTCTCATGCTTGCTACGGTCCTGGCACTAATGACTCCTGAAAACTGTCAAGTTCAACCAAGAAAGTATTATTAGTTCTCCCTCATCATGCTCAGCGCCAACGGGTCGAGAATCAGTCTTGGAACTTGCAAGGGCAGTGTGGTGCAAAAGGAAAGAGCACATCCGACAAAACTCTATTGCAAAATTTTACACATATAAGCATCCCAACTTTCCTCAAACTCTTTTTCCCTTTCTTTTACTGAAAAATCCAACTATAACAACACATTTGTCATTCACTATGAAATTCACATCCTTCACTTTAATCTCGTTCTCCCTGGCCACTGGTGCCTTGGCCCAAGTTTCCAACTCCACCGGTGCTGCTGGTGCTTCTAACTCTACAGGCGCTGCAGGTGGCTCTTCAAACTCCACCAGTGGTGGTGCTGCCGGTGGGTCCTCAAACTCTACCGGGGGTGGTGCTGCCGGAGGTTCCTCTTCTTCTGCTAGTGGCTCTTCAGGCTCCAGCTCGAGCTCTGTCTCCACTGGTGCTGCTGGTAACATCAATGCTGGTATCCTAGGTGTAGCTGCTGCTGGTGTCGCTGCCTTGTTGTTGTAAATGTGATGATGTTTTCCATTAAATTGCAAATCAAAAGATCAAGATACCCCTGAATTGTTACAACTGCTACTACTATACTACTGATAAAGGACCACCACCTATTTAATGTTAATTATTCATCTTCCTGTTTAACTAGTTTTCACTTCTAATTGTATTATCTTCTTTTTACCACTTGTAGGTACTGGCTAGTTGGCTGGTGTGATCTACACTTTCAAATTACAAGTTTGTTTCTTAAAAGATACATAACATCCCTATACTACCAAAATATTGTTCAAAACCTAACATGAGCAAAAACCACCATTAAAATTAAAATTAGGCTGACATAAATCACAACAAAAACCATTTCAAATCATAAAACAGAACTTCATACTTTTTCATCACTTTAATCAACAATAGAAGACAAATTATCATCCATCTCCGCGTTTGACGTCTTTTTTCAGTAAAAATCACGTTGCATCATTGGATGGAATGAAGCTTGTTCAACATCCAAAGAAAATTCATCATTATTATCATAATCATTATATCCTTCATCATTAACCAATTGAACACCTCCTGCATAAACCTTGTTGGTACTCAATAGTGTGGAGTGCTGCAAGTTCATAGGTGCCTTGCTCAATACACTCTCTTTGGAATTTATTTGATTTTGAATAATATTTGGTGATCCGTTACTTGTCATTGGACTATCATTAGAATTTGAACTAATTGGACTTATTTGATTAGTTCCTGGTAAATGTTGTACTAATCCATTATAATTCTGCGGTTGAGATAAAGGATATTCGTAATTCTTTCTTCTAGAATTCTTTACTCTAATTTGATACCCTCTTGGTAATCCTTCACACTCTCCTCCTTCAATATGTTTCTCAACCCATTCTTCATTGCTTTCATATGATTTGTTACACATCCCACATTTCCCCCCAGTAACTGCTCTATCTTGAGATTTAGTTCCTGGTGGATATCTGAAATGACGTGCTTTTAAATGTGTCTTGTATGTATCTCTTCTAGAGAAACCACCATTTGGATGGCACTTGTTCTCGGCATCTTCTTCGAAGAAAGGACATTCATACGCCTTGTTCAAAGCATGTTTTTTAATATGACGAGTTAAATAACCACGCATGCGGAATTCAGCACCACAAAAATCACAGGTATACGATTTGTGTTTTTTCTTCGAGCCTTGTGCCCCTGGTGTGCTATTATCACCAGACTGTTTGTCACTATCATCATGATCATGGTCATCTTCAGCATCATCATCTTGTTCATGCTCATTTTCATTCTCACTTGAGTTGTTCAATTGTTGTTTCATTTTGATATCGAAAAATTCAGGGTTTGGCAAATCTGGAATCTGTGATAGTTCCTCCTCTAAAGAATGGGTAGAGTCCATATCAGAACAACTTTGGTTTGACCCCAGTATACGATGCTCAACATTGTTATTGTTATTACTCTGCTCCATGGATAAGGGGGAAGGGGAGTCCTTAGTGTGACCCAAAAAGTGGAAATTGTTGATTGGTGAGAATCCACCGCTAGCTGTGGAGCCAGAGCTCGTTAGGAATGGAGAAGTAATATTGCTAAAGGTTGGATTGGTCCCAGAAGTACTAGCACTGTTGCTGATACCAGCATCCTGGGATTCAAACTTCCAAGTGATTACACCATTTCCATCCTCAACCTTAACAAGTTTGCTGGCACCGCGGGTGGAGCAAGGAATTGCAGTGGATTTTGTGAGCGGATCGTCATCGTAATGAATCTTAGATGGGAAAAGTTCCTGCTCGAAACCTTCCTTGGTATTCGTCGTCGTCTTCGACTCCTCCTCCTCCTCCTTGGTGGTGGAGTGATCAGCGACTTGGTAGCTCTTTGGCAAAATTGGGTCCAGCGCCTTCAGCCATTTGTGCCAGATCTCGCTAATGAGCCCAAACATTGTGACAGGATCGAAGATTTGGCTGTATTAATCCTGGTCTTGTGATGATAAATTTGCGTCGAGTTGAGCCCCTCAACTATCTATCGGAGTGGTAATAATTATTATCTAGCCTAAAATAGCGGTCAAATGTCAAACAGAATAGATTTATTGTGTGGATGTCGTTGAAAGTACCTTGACTTGATGTGTCGCTATAGTTGGGTTTCGAGTTCTTCTGGGGGAGTCTTTACTTTGCTGGTTGGTAACGCTGTCGTCTTGAGAGATATTTTACCAAGAAAGAAAAAAAACGCATCAAATCCGAATTCCGACTTAGACGAGAAAAGAAACGCGCGTCACACCTGGACACCTCCCCACATCGTAAATTACCCAGAGCTTTTTTTGCTTTTTTCGCTCAGACAATAAAAAGGGCTGAAATGTAGCCCGACAAGTTAAGGGTTTTGAAATGTAGTGTTATCGTAGACGTTGTGGTTAATCATGTTTTGACTCTCATCCAACGTTCGCTTGCTCGCTGATATCACTAATATTGGTGTGATTTTTGGTTGTAACGGTGTTTGTTGCGGGCAGAATTGTGGTGTGTTACCTAGGTGATACTTTAAGATCCTCAACGGTCTCAGTTCTCAGTTTACTTTGGGTAATTTCCGAGGAGGCTTTTTTAAAATTTTCCCCGCCGGCGGTGGCGATTCGGGTGTTGCCGTGGTGATTTTCAAAGATTTTTATATGTATATGATGGGTACAGAACTCCGAAGTGCTACCAATCTTCCAACGACGGGGTTCAAATAAAGTTATTCTACTCCTGAACTAATTATTGAGATAATCTTGACATAAAATTAAACAAAATCAGATTTTCAAACATTAATAAGGCCTGTAACCAAACAGAACAAAGAACAAAGAACAAAGCACAAAGCATCGAAAACAGCTTTCATAGAAACATTCAAATGTGTCGAAAGAACAAAAATAAGCATAGAGTCTTTTGCATCAGAAAAATGGATGTCGTAGACACTATATTGAATCAAATCAAATAAACAGAAGCAAACCCATAGTTAAAGCAGAAATTCCCCATCTCTTGCTCAAAGATGAAGCTCCACCTTCTGCTACAGAAACAGCAGCTGCAGTGGTACTAGAGCCAGAAGTCAAGGACGTCTCTAAAGTACTTGATTCTTCAGAAGTTTGAGAAGCATTTGAACCAGAAGCAGTTTCGGTAGTACTTGTAATTGTAGTGATGACACCATTGGATGTGGAGACAGATCCATTAACAGAAGTAGATGTTGCGTTTTGCTCGGCCTCAGAACTTTGAGCAGCGGTAGTAGTAGTAGTAACAGTGGATCCTGCAGCGACAGTAGTTACACCGATACTTTCAGCACCGGCCGAGTTTGTAGTTGAAACTTGAGCAACAACACCAGTCTCAGTAGCGCCTTCAACATTGGTGTAAGTTGTAGTGTATAAAGTAGAAACAAACAGTTCAATGGAAGTTGAGTCTGAACGCTCCGAGGTATTATCAGCAGTTTCAGTAGCAACACCGGCGCTTGTCTTGGCTCCAGAAGTAACAGATGCTTTTGTGGAAGTCTCTGAAGCTTCACCAGTCAAGGGGCAGTAAGTAGTATAAATAGTGAGCTCATCATCCACAGTGGAAGTGACAACTGTCACACCAGTAGTTACCGCACTTGCCGAGCAAGACCCTTCAGAGCAAGAAGTGACCGTGATGATAGTAGTAGATTCAGCATCAGTGGTTGTAGTAGTAGTAGAACCAGGATACGAAATCAGGGTAGTTGTGTCAGTAGAACCAGCAGCATCAGTGAAAGTAGTAGTATATTCTAATGGTGTAGCAGATGCCTTGGTAGAGGTCTCAGAAGTCTCAGCAGTCAATGGACAATAAGTTGTATAAGTGGTAATCTCACCACTCAATGTAGAAGTAACGACTGTGACTCCGGTTGTAACAGCAGCAGATGAACAAGATCCCTCTGAGCAAGAAGTAACTGTGACAACAGTTGAAGATTCAACATCAAGGGTACTTGTGATCACAGACCAGTTACCAAGAGTTGAGTAGTAAGAGACAACAGCCGTTTCACTAGAGCCAGATGCATCGGTGTATGTAGTGGTGTAATCAGCTGGGGTGGAACTTGCAATGGCAGTTGATCCAACAGAAACGGCGCCAGAAGAAATACTGGAAACAGTAGTAGAAACATCACTGAAGGAAGCAGCACTGGAGGAAATAGCAGAGGAAAAGTCTGAAACACTGGAAGAAAGTGTCAAATACGAGCTGGCATCAACACTGATAGCCTCTGTGAATGAGAAGCTCAAAGTGTATCTCTTCACCAGTCTGAGACGACGAGCGTCAGCAATCTCAAGTTCGACAATAGCATCATGGTCATATGGATTTTCACCTGTGGCTTGAGCAGAAATAGACACAATGATCTCACTATCAGAGTCGATAGTAGAGTTATAGCTCACAGAATAATCATCATTCGAAACATCTTCGGTGGTGTCAACTTCAGCGCCATCAACACTTAGCTCAACAGATGAGAAAATGTAATTGGATCCAGCATTTTCACCGCTGACAGAGACCGATGTCCATGGACCCAAGTTTCCTGGTAAGTGGATATCCCAGTGTGGTTCACCATCCAATAAATAACCGGTCATATAAGCACTTGAAGTAGAGGAAGAGGACGAGGATGAAGCAGACATGGAGTTGGAAGAAACCAATGATGAGGTAATAGCTGCTGCAGATGAGGAAGATGATTCGCTAACAACACCAACAGATGTCGTCTCGGATTGAGCTATTGACGAAGAAACAGATGAGATCACCAAAGTTGGGCTCGTTGAGATGATAGCAGAAGGTGAGCTTGAGACCAAGGTAGGAATAGTGATAGCGGCAGAATAACTAGAGCTGTAAGATCCTGTAAAAACTATTGATGAAGCACTCGACAAAGTAGACAACTGTTCTTCTGATGAAGCAGCAGATGACGGAGTACTTGAGGATATCCAATCACGGGAGGATGAGACATGTGAAGATTGTAGACTTGCAGAAGAGGAAGTGACAGCGCTAGAAGATGCCACTAATGAAGAAGAAGAGCTCAAAACGTCACTCGAGCCATAGGAAGCAGACAGGGATGAAACTGACACCACAGCTGATAATCCTGAAGCACCTGATGACTCAAAGCTCGTTGAAAGGATAAACGGAACTGTTGAAGACGAGCCCTCAACCAGAGGTAGCGTCGTAGAGGAGCTGATAGAGTACAAAAAGTCTGATTCTGTTTCTGCAGTGGACGAAGCCAAATAAGGAGTGGATTTTGCAGTTGATGACCAAGTGAAGTCTTCTGTGGTCGATGATACAACAGATGACACATAAGACGAATTTCTGTATGGATAAGGAGTAGATACTGAAGAAGCGACGACCGATGATACCGAGCTGCTTTCATAAGAAGACGAAGAGGTATGTGAAGAGCTCGTGGACAGCTCAGAGGAACCAGACTCAACAGCAGATGAGGAGACAAAAGTGGAGGCTGAAGGCACGGAAAGTTCAGAAGATGAAGCGGACTCATAAGCTGATGAGGAAGGCTGTGGAAATTCTGAAGAAAAAGTTGATCCATAAGCAGATGAAGAGCTCAAAGGGAACTCAGAAGAAACAGATTCAACAGCAGATGAAGAGCTCAAAGAGAACTCAGAAGAAACAGAGTCAACAGCAGATGAGGAGACAAAGGCGGAAGATGAAGCTGACTCATAACCTGATGAGGAAGGCTGTGGAAATTCTGAAGAAAAAGTTGATCCATAAGCAGATGAAGAGCTCAAAGAGAACTCAGAAGAAACAGATTCAACAGCAGATGATGAGACAAAGGCGGAAGATGAAGCTGACTCATAACCTGATGAGGAAGGCTTTGGAAATTCTGAAGAAAAGGTTGATCCATAAGCAGATGAAGAGCTCAAAGAGAACTCAGAAGAAACAGAGTCAAAATTAGATGAGGAGACAAAAGCGGAAGATGGAGCTGAAGACACTGAAAGTTCAGAGGACGAGGCTGATTCATAAGCTGATGAGGAAGTCCAAAAATCAGAGGAAATGGATATAGAGGCAGTGGATGAGTTGGATGTCCCTGAGGCTGATGATGGTACTGATACCGATTGTGAGACTAGTTCTAAAGAGCTTGGAAAATTGGAAGATTCAGATGAACTTCTAGATGCCGGTGTGCCAGTGGTGAATCCTGCTCCTGTAGATGAAGGTACAGCTGATGAATAACCAGAAGAGATAGAGGAAGAGGATCCGCCAACGCTGCTTGGGTGGTACGATGTAAATCCATCGGCAGCCAATGTGGTTGTTCCTGTAGCAAAGTTACCTTCTCTATCAGTCGTGGCGTAGTAAGAAACAATATCAGTGACGGCCTTCCCATTAGATTCAATAACCAGAGTAGTGTAAGCAGCTGGGACAGTCTCCACAATAGTAGTAGTTCCGGTAGCGAAGTCACCCTCTCTGTCAGAAGTAGCATAGTAAGAAACGACTTCAGTTTCTAAAGCACCATCAGAACTCACGACAGTGGTGTAGGCAGCTGGAACAGTCTCAATAATAGTAGTAGTACCGGTAGCAAAGTCACCCTCTCTGTCAGAAGTAGCGTAGTAAGAAACCACTTCAGTTTCTAAAGTACCATCGGAACTCACGACAGTAGTGTAAGCAGATGGGACAGTCTCAACAATAGTAGTAGTACCGGTAGCAAAGTCACCCTCTCTGTCAGACGTAGCATAGTAAGAAACAACTTCAGTTTTAAGAGTACCATCGGAACTCACGACAGTAGTGTAAGCAGATGGGACAGTCTCCATAATAGTAGTAGTACCAGTAGCGAAGTCACCCTCTCTGTCAGAAGTAGCGTAGTAAGAAACCACTTCAGTTTCTAAAGTACCATCGGAACTCACGACAGTGGTGTAGGCAGCTGGAACAGCCTCAATAATAGTAGTAGTACCAGTAGCGAAGTCACCCTCTCTGTCAGAAGTAGCATAGAAAGAAACAACTTCAGTTTTAAGAGTACCATCGGAACTCACGACAGTAGTGTAAGCAGATGGGACAGTCTCCACAATAGTAGTAGTTCCGGTAGCGAAGTCACCCTCTCTGTCAGAAGTAGCATAGTAAGAAACGACTTCAGTTTCGGAAACACCTTGAGATCCAACAACAACGGTGGTGTAGGCAGCTGGAACAGTCTCCACAATAGTAGTA